>VWPU01014645.1:8072-18889 GCA_013398955.1 Callaeas wilsoni | reverse complement strand
GGGGAATTGCTGGGGGAATGCTGGGGGAATTGCTGGGGGAATGCTGGGGGAATGCTGGGGGAATTGCTGGGGGAATGCTGGGGGAACTGCTGGGGAACTGCTGGGGAATTGCTGGGGAATTGCTGGGGGAATTGCTGGGGGAATTGCTGGGGAATTGCTGGGGAATTGCTGGGGGAATGCTGGGGGAATTACTGGGGGAATTGCTGTTTATTCCAGCTGCCAGGCACCATGGGAAGCAGATCTCCTGCTCCAGTCCCCTGGAGGACACACACAGCACGAAGACGATGCAAACACCTCAAATCTTCCTCCATCCCTTTTCCCAGGACGGGATCCCGAGCTCATCCCGCCCCACACCGGTTGCTCTGGATCCACAGGGATGGATCAGGGATCAGCTCCTCACCTGCTGCTGGGAATTGTAGTCGAAGAGCCCCACGGTGGCCGCGGCCGAGTCCACGGGGACCTGAGTGCCGGAATAGTCGAACTGGAGCGGCTCCATGCCCACGTGCTCCATGGGGTCCAGGGGCACGCTCTGAGATTCCATGTTGGAGAAGTCCTCCACGGGCTTGGCCCCGTTGGTGCTGGCCAGCTGGGCCAAGGCCTCGGAGCCGTTCTGGTTGGGGCCCAGCAGATCCACCTCGCTCGCCGAGTTCTGGCAGTTCCCGGGCGTGCGGCTGCGCGGGGAGGGAGAAACGCGTCAGGGAAAAGGCCAGGAACGCTCCAGGCCGGCATCAAAGCCGCCAGGACTGCTGGGAGCTGAGGANAAAATAAATAAATAAATAAATAAATAAAAAATAAATTAAAAATAAACCCAGGAATGCTCCATCCCAGCACCAGACCCACCAGAACTGCTCAGAAGTGCTGTAATAAAGGGGGGATAAATAAACAAGATGGTCTGAAATAGTGCCCCAAATTAATTCTAGGGAGAAATTGGTAANAGGATGGTCTGAAATAGTTCCCCAAATTAATTCTATGGAGAAACTGATGTATTAAAAAAAATAAAGAATAAAACCAGGAAGGATCCGTCCCAACATCACACCCCAGAGCCACCAGAACTCCCTGGAGGTGGTGTAGAAGGGGAAAAATGAATAAAGAGATGGTCTGAAATAGTTCCCTTACTTAATTCTATGGAGAAATTGTTGTATCTTTAAAAAATAAATAAAAAATAAATAAAAAATAAAACCAGGAATGCTCCATCCCAGCACCAGACCCACCAGAACTGCTTGGAGGTGCTGTAATAAAGGGGGGATAAATATAAAAATGGTCTGAAATAGGTCCCCAAATTAATTCTACGGAGAAACTGATGTATTTAAAAACAAAATAAAACCAGGAGTGCTCCAGCCCAGCATCACCCACCCAGACCCACCAGAACTGCCTGGTGGTGTTGTAGAGGAGGGGTAAAAAAAGAAAGAGATGTAATAGAAGGGGAAAAAATAAAGAGATGGTCGGAAGTAGTTCCCCAAATTAAAATACATCGATTTCTATGTAGAATTAAAAACAAACAAAAAATAATCCACAACCCCCAGTCCCCAGCCTCAAACACCTGCTACAGTAAAACTGTAAAAAAATTCAGTTTCTGTTTTCTCCTCAACCGAGAGTCAGCCAGAACAAGCCAGGATCTCCCCGAACAGTTACATTTAATGGAGATATTCGGTGATTTTTAACTGTGTGAAGCTCTGGCACCGAATCTCACTTAACACCACTCTAAGGAAGCTGCCGTGGGCTGCTGACCACCTAAAATAAGGACTGGACCCTATGGGAATGCTTTGTATCCAGGGAAGAGCCAGTAATTGTGGGATCTTCTTCTTGGTTTGGACGGTCGGGACGGCTGCAGACGAGAGATCTCTGAGGTTGGGTCTCAGAGTGTGCAGTTTATTTATGAAGGGTGTGGGTGTAGGGCCCTGCTTGGAGCTGCCAGCTGCAGCTCGGAGCAGGTCAGGAAAGTGAGAGAGCACGAGAAGCAAAGGTAAGAGCAAGAGAGAGTGAGGGCGAGGGGAAGTAGGGGAAGTAGAAAAAGGAGAGGGAAAAGAGGGAAAAGAGAGAAGGAAAAAAGAGGGAAAAGAGCGCGAAGAGAGCGAGGTTCTCATTTACAATACAAGAAATCTTCTGTGTTGAATATTCTAATTTCCACTAACCAAGCTAGTACAAGATACAAATCCTATAGCATTTCCATACAGCCTATAAGCATTGTGACATTACCATGCTGTGTTACATTTTAAACTCCAGAAACTCCGCTCTGGACCCCTGCTGCCAAGCTAGCAGGGTCTGCTCTGACCCTGGGACCTGTCTGCAGGCAGAGGGGATTGTTCAACAGAGAGGGGATTACCTTCAGCCGGCCATCCCATTGTGTTCCAGTTGTTCAGTAACTAAGGCTTGGTATCTCAAAGCTTGCTTTCATTTCAATCTCACTTATAGTTTCCCTATTCTCAGCTTCTTCTGCCAGGCAATCATATTTATAAGGCTTTCCTGTTTCATCTTCCCCAACAAGTAATGTGCATTTCCCAGCACTCTGCTTGGCTGTTACATTTTTTAAAATCACTTCTTTGGCTTTTTCGGTTTTCCTACAGGCCATCAGGAGCCACGTGAGTGACCACGGGACACAAACGTACCAATGACACCAACAGCCACAACCTCAGGAGGTTTTCACCCCTGCAGAGCTGCGAGGAACAAATCCAAACCCCCGGCTGCAATCTGGGCCAGGACATGAGCAGAGCCAACACTTCCCATAGGGGTTTCCATAGGAATCCCACATATTAAAACAGAGATGAAAACCAGGAGTGAAAATAACCCGGGAGCGCACACACAGCCCTGAGCTCTCCGGTGTTCTCCACCTGAGAATGCCCCGTGCTTCCCTGAGGGCATTTAGAGCATCCTTGGGACACTGCAGCTCCCACTACAGCGAGGAGAAATCCTTCCAGAACCATGCAGTGCTGATCCCACAGAGACACCTCACTCACGGCTGGGCAGGGCCTGCCCAGAGCCAGGGGCTGCTCTGCTCCTCACCCCGCCAGTGAGGGGCTGCGGGGACACGGAGGTGACACAGCCGGGACAGCGGATCCCACCTGATCCAAGGGATTTTATAAAAGAGATTTTGTAATTCATTTCTAAAATCATTTGGATCAGATAAAGGAAGGAGTTTGTCACACTGAGGGTGGGAAGGTCCTGGTACATATTCCCAGAGAAGCCGTGGCTGCCCCTTGGAAGTGCCCAAGGCCAGGCTGGAGGGGCTGGGAGCAGCCTGGGACAGTGGGAAGTGTCCCTGCCATGGCAGGGGGGGGAATGGGGTGGGATTTAAGGTCCTTCCCACCCAAACCATTCTGGGATTCTGTGAGACCCCAGACCACACAGCACACGGAGCTGAGGGAACAGGGATGGGGGGGCTGTTTGGGGTGATGGTGTTTGGTCTTCACCACTCACTGGAACCCCAGANCCAGTCACTGTCACAGAACCCCAGACTGGGACAGGCTGGAGGGACCCAGAGGGTGCTGGAGCCACCCCCTGCTCCAGCAGGGCCACCCCAGAGCACAGGGCCCGGGATCGTGTCCGTGTGGCTCCGGAATGTCCCAGGGAGGAGACTCCAGCCCCTCTCTGGGCTCTGTCCTGAGCTCGGGCACTGCCCAGGGCAGAAGTTCTGCCTCCTGTGCAGGGGGAGCTCCTGGCATCAGGAATTCCCTGCCCGTTCCTCTGGGGCCATTGCTGGGCCCCTGGAGCAGAGCTGGGCCCTGCTCCTGTGCAGGAGGAATTCCTGATCCCAGGAATTCCCTGCCCGTTCCTTTGGGGCCATTGCTGGGCCCCGGGAGCAGAGCCTGGGCCCTGCTCGGACCCTTCCTGCACCCCGGGACACCCAGGGACACCTGGGGACACCCAGGGCTGAGGGCCCCTCGCAGCTGGGGCTCCTCTCGAGGCTCAGCAGCCCCAGCTCCCTGAGCCCTTCCTGGGCAGGGAGATGCTCTAGTGACTCCCAACGGAGCCCAGCTTTCCTGGGAATGGGATGGCTGAGCACCTTCCCTTGGGAAGTGTGGGATGAATTCCTGGCTTTGCTTTGCTTCCATGCACAGTTTTTCCTGTCCCCATTAAGATGTTTCCACCTCAACTCAGGAGTTTTCACTTTTCCCCTTCGGATTCTCCCCCCATTCACTGCAGGGGAGGGAGAGCCTGGGGGGGCCGAGCTGGTGGCTGGGTTGGACCCCAACACTGATTAATTAATTATTACCTGATTCATTATTAACCACCACCGCACGTACCTGAAGTCTTTGACATCGGCGTCGATCCCGTTCTGAACAGGCAAACCATTGGATTTATCCATCACATCCCCCTCCTCCTTCAGGTCTCCCAATTTATCTCCATCAAACGTGCCCTTGTTTTTCTTATCCCCTTTGTCATTCTCATCACTCTCTGCATCCCTTGGCCCCTGGGCAAAAGAGACATTGTTTTAATAAGCTGAGTTTTCAGATCAATTTTCCTGTTACCCCGAGATGGTAACAAATTAAAGACACCTGTCACAATAAAATAAGTCACTTGCAAACATTAATTCCTACAAAAAATAGGTAAAAATGGAGAATATTCAATAATAATCAAAGAAATTAGGGAATTAGTTCTCACTCTTCCAAAAGGGGTGTCATCTATTCAGGTTTCTTCCATTCAGTAACTCAAGGTTTGCTTTTATAGGCTCTAAAAATCCCACCCCAAAGTAATTTTAAAGAATTCTCTTTCTAGATGGGATTTAAGCACTTCAAAATCAACACCAGCAAACGCTGCAGGGGCATAAAGTGAATTAGTGCCTCTCTGAAGTGCCTGGCTCAGTGTCAGAGACAGCTCTTGACTGGACAAGTGTTTGAAAATCACCTCACTTTTGGGGACATCAGCACTGAATTCCAAGGCACAGCTCAATTTAAAAACACTCAAATAAATCATGCCTCAGTCACTGGCTCCTGTAATCCTGAAGCACACTTCTTTGGGAGAAAAGGGCAAAAATAAAAAAGAGAGGGGAAAAAAAAGGATTTCTGTTCTGTTGAGCATTTCATGAGTGGTGTTACATCTGCAGCGTTTCTGCCCTTAATGTCTGCGTTTTATTTCACTTGGGAGGAGAATAAAGGGCGATGATGCCTGGGGCAGTGTTTTGAACAACAAAAGGGACAGGGAAAACAACATAATTTATGATAAAAACCAGCAAGGGGCATATAAACATATTGATCAGAGGCAGCTCTGGTGCTGTCACAGGGACACGCATCCAAACCCTGCCTCCACCTGACTGCAGGGAGAAGTGCTCTGCACACAGCATTTCTGCCTCCATCCCCTGAACCCTTTTCCCACTCTCTCTAATTGGAGGGAGGGATTTTCCCCTCATATTTAGAGAAAAAAAACCAACAAAACTGTTCTGAAAGCGAAAATCTTTTGGTGCTGCTTCTGAAAGAAAATAAAGTTGTGCTTCCTTAATATTGCCTGGAAATGCCACCTGTAAATCCAGCTTTGGAGCAATATTCCCCCAACAGTGGGGTGTTCAGCAGTGTCCCCACTGCCACCCCGACTGTGCTGAGGAGCAAACCCCGCCCTGACCCCCAGTCTGGGTAAACTGGCTCCTTGCCCTGAGTGCTCACATCCCAAAAATCCTCTCTGCTGGGCTCAGGGCTCCCCAAGGTTCTCAGGCATTCCCTAACGAGGGCCAGCAATCCCAGGAGGGATGGGGGAAGCTGCAAGGCGGCTCCTGGAGAGCATCCACAGGATGGTTTTCCACAATTTCTCAAAGCCTCTTCCCCACTGCACGGCTGGGCTTGGTGCCACCTCTCCCCACATCCTTAAATCCGAGGCTGTGCTCCCTCTCACCCCACAAAACACAGGGGTGCTGCCTTTTCCCTGTGGGAAACGACCGGACAGCATTCCCAGCTGGAGCGGGTTTGGAGCCGTGGCCCATTTCTGGGATCATCACCTGCAGTTTCTGGGCCCATTTCTGGGATCATCACCTGCAGTTTCTGGGCCCATTTCTGGGATCATCACCTGCAGTTTCTGGGCCCATTTCTGGGATCATCACCTGCAGTTTGTGGGCCCATTTCTGGGATCATCACCCGGAGTTTCTGGGCCCATTTCTGGGATCATCACCTGGAGTTTCTGGGCTCATTTCTGGGATCATCACCTGCAGTTCCTGGGCCCATTTCTGGGATCATCACCTGCAGTTTCTGTTCTGAGGCAGCAGCAAGGTAGCCCCAGGCTCAGTGCAGCTGTTCGTGGAAGCTTTTCCAAGGATTACCTCGGATGGGCTGTTTCTGCTGGGGGTCATCCAAGGAAGCAGGGAATGCCAGCACCTTCCCAGCCCCATCCCACACCCCCGAGCCAAGGACTCAGCCTGCCCTGTCTGAGGGCAGAGCTAAACCGAGAGCAAAGGAAGAAACCTGTGCCTGGAATGAGTCACAAACCAACCAACCAAGCAGCAGAGGGAGAAGGGAACGGGCCAGGAACAGACGTGGGAATGGGGCACTTACAAATCCTCCTTTCCTTAGGCAGGAATCTCCAGGAGACGAGCTCAGCACATACTCCACCATGCTAACTCCGAGTCCTCCGCTCTCTGACCGTGGTGACAGCACCGAGTTCACTTCGCTGTTCACATGAAAGCCCTGCCCAGGTCTTCTCTGAACCATAATTGGCTGGGAAACAGAGTGATCTGGAACAAAAACATGGGAAATTCTCACAAGCAGATCCAACTGTTCAAAGGAGGCAAATTAAATCATTCAATATGTACTCCCCAGGGGCTTATTTGCACTAAGAAGTGCCAACTTTGTGATTCTGCTGTCCATTAGTAAAACCAGGATGGTTTTCTCATTTTTTAAATACTACAACATGTAAACCTGCAAGTAAGAGCTACGTTTAAAATCTAAACCCATAAAATTTCAGAAATTTAAGACTAATTAAAGGCTGCAATTAAAAACTCAAAGTTTTAGTTTTAGTAAAACTCTTGCATTAGTACAGGGAAAAACAAATTTTGGGTTGTCATTTAAAAGTGATGCTGCTGCTGCACCAGCCTGGTGTCCTTTGTCCCATCAGCTGTGGTGTTCATGCCATGATCAGAGGTTTTTTGGCTGCTCTTTCCTCTAGAAAAGGTTTCTGAGGAGTTCATTTCTCCTTCCTCACCCCCTGCCCTGCACCAGCCCCTTCCCTCTGCCATCCCTGCAGCCTGAGGGTCTGAGATCCAACCAGGACAGGCCCGAGAATCTCCAAATCCTTCTGGGCTCTGCAGAAATCCCTGGCTGGGCAGGAGGGAGCGACCCCAAGGAGGGAAGGGAAGGAATTCTCTGCTGCTGTCTCAAACAGCAGGCAGCAGGGCTGGGAACTGCCAGGGGCTGGTGGGACACGGAAGGGACATCAGTATCCAGGGATGCTGATGCTGGAGCTTCCCCACGGAGCTGGTGTAATTAATTCCGTTCTGCATTGCCCCTGCCTAAACTGCCCTGCTTTTCCCAGCAACGGGGCCACAAAGGGACACAGACTGGGGAGACTTTTTGGGGATAAAGCTTCCAAAAAAGGGGAAAAGCCAGTTTTAACCCAGCACTGCCGCCCAACTGCGTGTCCCCGGGAGGGGAAGGAAGGGCAGGACTGCAGCTTTGAGCTGGGCTGGCTTTGAAGGGTCTCAATCCACAACTCTGAGACAGAGTAAAACCCCAAACCCATGTGGGAGGCCTGCAGTGCATCCCGTGGGCACAGCTGGAGAAGGGACGGAGCCAAGGAAGGTCCAGGCTCACCATTCCATGGAGGCTGGATGGACTGGGGGGATTTTGGGGGGGAAAAGCTTCCAAAAACAGGGAAAAGCCACTTTTAACCCAGCACTGCTGCCCAACTCTGTGTCCCCAGGAGGGGAAGGAAAGGCAGGACTGCAGCTTTGAGCTTTTAAAAGTTCTAAAAAGCCTTTAAAGCTTCTAAACCCACAGTGCTGAGGCAGAGGAGTGAAACCCCAAACCCACGTGGGAGGCCTGCAGTGCATCCCGTGGGCACGGAGGGAGCCAGGGAAGATCCAGGCTTCACCATTCCACACAGGCTGGAGGGATTGTGGGGAGCGGAGGGAGCCAGGGAAGATCCAGGCTTCACCATTCCACACAGGCTGGATGGATTTTGGGGAGCAGACGGAGCCAGGGAAGATCCAGGCAGGAGGGCCTGGATGGATTGTGGGGAGAGTAGGGAGCGAGGGAAGATCCAGGCTGGGTGAATTTGGGGGAGCAGAGGGAGCCACGGAAGATGCAGGCTGGAGGGACTGGGCAGATTTTGGGAAGCAGATGGAGCCAGAGAAGATCCAGGCTGGATGGACTGGGCGGATGTTGGGGAGCAGACGGAGCCAGGGAAGATCCAGGCTGGAGGGACTGGGCAGATTTTGGGAAGCAGATGGAGCCAGAGAAGAGCCAGGCTGGATGGACTGGGCGGATGTTGGGGAGCAGACGGAGCCAGGGAAGATCCAGGCTGGATGGGCTGGGTGGATTTTGGGGAGCACAGACCTCGGGTGCCGTTCCCGTGCCTTAGCTGAGGCAAAGGGAAACCTCCCGGGACGCTGTGGGATCAATGGGAATCAGCAAAGGGGGGATGAGAAGGGCCTGGACTCCTGGAGATGGGGGATGAGCCCACGGGGGTGGCACCAGGAGGACGAAGTGCCACCCCCAGCTGTTCCCAAAGCCTGGCTCAGCCTCAATCCCCCTCAGCTCCAGGCAGGCACAAGGTGCTCCTGAGGGCTGGCACAGGCAGCAGCTCCCCAAAATCCCCCCTGTGCCCAGACTGATCCATCCAGGCGCATTTTGGGAAGCTCCGTCCCCTTTTCACGGCCATTTCTCAATGCAAATAATCAAAAAAGGCCTTATCACTATCCCAAAGCCTTTGATTTAAAAATGGGTATTTTCATCAGGGAAACACTCACACAACAGTGAGGTAAAAATCCCATTTCCTGGGAGCTGAAATCCCATTTCCTGGGTGCTGGAGTTTTTGGGAGCTGCAGCAGACACCCAGCAGTGTTTCAGGAGCAGATTCATTACACACAAACCCCAGACAGAACAAATCAAAGCTCAGCATTTCAAACCCAGCACTTGCAGGGCTTTTTTTTTCCCCTAAAACCAACCTGAATATTCTCTCCCAAAGTTCAAAATCAGGGAGAGTCTCTGGGCCAAAAGCAAAATCCTTGGCAGATAAAATTCAATACTAATTCAAAACCTCCTATTTTTTTCTTTTTAAGCTGAATGTTGCTCTCCACTCCAGTCCAAAACCAGGGACAGTCTCTGATGCAAGAACAAAATCCTTGGCAGATTCAACTCAACACTAATTCAAAACATCATTTCATTTTTTTTTAACTGAATGCTGGGTTTTGATTGGCTGGTTTAGTATTTAAAAAATGAAGGGATTTTTTTTTTATTCATCTTGTTCTCCAATATCTTTGTTCAAACTTTCAGCTAATCCATCCCGAGGCAGAAAACACATCAGAAATTGAAATTTTAAGGGCCATTTCAGATTTTTAAGGAGATAAACACAAATTTACACATATTCACATTAGACAATGTTTTGACATCTACGGATATCTTAATTTTATCACAGAGCAATGTGAAGTTTTCTATTTGTTTTTTATTATATAAACCAGATGTTTTTTTAAATCTTTCCAAAGCTGTGTCATCCGGCCCGGCCAGTGACTTTGAGTAAATAAAGTGCACATTTCTGTATTCAACCCCAACTAAATTAAGGAAATAATGGAGCTACCTGATGTTCCCCAAGCACTGTCTCTCCACTGATCTCCCAGAAATATCCCTTTTGGTCCATCTTTGCTGGAATCATCAGATTCCCAAAACTTTTTACCCGGCAACAGCTGCTGCAATTAAAAAAATAAAAAAAAAAAAAAGAAACAAAACAAAACAACAAAAAAAGAACAAAACAAAGCAAAGCATGATTAAAATAAGTATAAAATGCAAACATAAACCATAAGCGTCTCCCTTCTATCGGGAATCAATCATTAAACACAACGGACACAATCCAAATATTTACACACTGCGGGGTGAAAGCTGAGGGGACAGTTCCATCTCCCCAATCCTGATTTCCTCAGCAGCTCCAGGAGCCCCCACACTCAGACACTCACACATCTGACACTCTCCAGCCTCTCTGCACTCGCAGGAAAAATAAAGGAAGGGGAAAATGCCGTGATCCAAAGGTTTTACTGAGCTCCCGAACTCCCAGGAAAAAATAAAGGAGGGGGAAAATGCCGTGATCCAAAGGTTTTCCTGAGCTCCTGCACTCGCAGGAAAAAAGAAAGGAGGGAGAAATGCCATGATCTAAAGGTTTTCCTGAGCTCACCCCGGAGCTCCCAGCACAATCTCCTGCTCCCGACGGGAGCTGCTGCCGGAGGGGAGGCAGAGCAGGGATGGAGAAGCTCAGGAGATGCCAGGGGCTCCCACATCTGCTGAGGATTCCCTGCTCCAGGGGTTCTTGGGAACACCGACGGGAGGGAGGGCAGCATCTGCCACGTGTGGGGAACGGGGAAAAGCTCCCTGGGAACGAGATCCAGGAAACTCTCCCTGGTACCAGGAGCGGTGATAAATCCTGACTGGTATCAAATTCACCATCCTGATAACCACTTCAGTACCTTCGCTGGATATCAAATTCAGTGCCCAACTGATACCAACTCCTGCTGCTAGCTGTGGGGATGGGGAAAAGCTCCCTGGGAACGCAAGGGCAGAGCCCAGGGGGGACAGCTCTGCAGGGCAGAGAGAACAATTCCCATTCCTTAGGGGATTTAGGGAGCAGCTCCACCAGGAAACGCCTCCAGTGGTGCCTCCCCACGGGAACTGCGGCCCCCAGCTGGCAGGGGACAG
>VWPU01014644.1:0-38412 GCA_013398955.1 Callaeas wilsoni | reverse complement strand
AAGTTAAACTGGCTGTTTCTAAATAACTTAATTCTCCTTTAATGTCTTTTAAGAAATAAAAAACTAGAGAGTGGGTAAGGTATTAGACATCACATCTACCTGTCTTGATGAATTATCAAAATAACTGCTAAAAGCTCTAGAGCTCATCAGTCAGACCTTTAGGTTTTGTCTGGAATGGATCTCATTAGATCTAGACAATTTGAAAATAATTGAATTTAACTAATACTTGTTAATTGAGGGAGATTCTTCCATTCAAGGACTTAGCTCTTCCTCTTTTGTGACTGGAATCAGAGCTGATATCCATCTGATGAAAGCTTGTCTCTTGTGATGATCAACACACAAAAAAGCATTAACAGCGACCTTTTTGACCTCATACACGAATTACTTTCATGCTCAGTTTCACGGCAGAATACTCTCGAGCCTTCCTTTATTGTTCGTGCCTTTACTGAATGATTTTCTTAATGTTTCTTGCTAGTTACATCCAACTTTGTACCCTGAACACTGTCAGTGAGTGACACTGTGTATTTTAATGTAATCCTGTTGGGCTTTGGTACGTCTTTGTGGTAACCTGATTTGGTTCTCACTGCTGGTTTGCTTCCTTCCCGTGCTTCAGGTCAGTGAAGAGCTCGTGGTCTAGTCAAGGTTACTGTGTTACTTGCCTTTTCTCCATCATGAAACAGCTGGCACATAAGGCCATCAGAATTATAATTATTTCATTAAAGAGCTTCCATCTCTCCTTAATGTCTTTTTTCCTTAGACTGTTCTCTGGTCACCTTTCCTGACAATCCTCTGGGATTGCCGAAGTGTACTTCATTGAGATCCATTCATTTGACTTTCTTGTTGTGCTGCCTTCCAGCTCTAAGTTAAGAGCAGAAAAAGGAAAAACCCTAAATACTTTTATCTTTTCCCTGTAAGCAGTGCCACCAGATTTTTCTCGCGTTGCCCCAGGTTTTACCCGCAGGAGGGAATTCGTTCACATCGCCTCCATTTCTCAGGCATCAAGGTTCTGAGGGTAGCCTCTGTCAGCTCTTGGAATAGTTGATGGGAAGTCATGGGATGTGTGTTTGTGTTAGCAGTGTGGATCCACAAGCCACCTCAATTCTTGCTTTGAGTTACAGTCTAGCAGGGCCCCTCGACTGAATACCTAACTTAGGCTTTTAAGTTTGGTGCTCAGGGTTTGGTACTTTTCCATGTGATGCCTCTCTTTGTTCCCTCCCCACGTCCCTTTCACCTTTACACTGCATTGCAACGTCTCTTTAGGACAGAAATGGAGGATCTGAAAGCAAGAAATGCCATCTGGGAAGTCACAATGCACTGTGCAATTTTCTGCTTCCTGGCTGATAAATTATTGTGTCTTCAGTGTGCTCTGGCATGCAGTGCAATTTGTTCGTGCAGCAGTGATGATAGGTTGTCCTGAGCTAATAATCAGGTCCCCTTTGTTTAGACTCCTCAGCCTTTTAGGGAAGCCTTTACAAAGAGTTCTTATCTCTTTGTCAGTCTTTATTCATGTTTTATCATAAATGGAGAAAGCTCTTAGCCTTGAGAGTGATCACGTTAAGAGGCAATCTAAGAGAAGAAAAATAATCAGCACTGTTTGCAGCGACAGATTGTCTTGTGCATCTCCAGAAAACAGTTAATGGAATGTTGCAAAGTGCTTAGAGAAGGAAAGCTGCCTTTCCTGTCACACATCTGAGATCTTGGTGCCACCACAAAGCAACACCTCTGGCTTTGCACTGGAGTTCTCTCAGCCTTCCTGCATCAGTGTACAGTTTCACACTCTGTCTGTGCCCTGTGCCTTCCACCTTGCAGTCAGGATGTCACCCAGGACGGGATTCCAGGCTGCTAGCCTGTCTCCCACTCTCCATCTTCTATGAGTTCCTCACCATTTAAAAAAAGTTTTCCACTGTAAAGCAACACCTCTGGCTTTGCACTGGAGTTCTCTCAGCCTTCCTGCATCAGTGTACAGTTTCACACTCTGTCTGTGCCCTGTGCCTTCCACCTTGCAGTCAGGATGTCACCCAGGACAGGATTCCAGGCTGCTAGCCTGTCTCCCACTCTCCATCTTCTATGAGTTCCTCACCATTTAAAAAGAGTTTCTTTCAAGTTAAAAATTGGCTGGCAGGATCACAGGAGCAGTACAATTGCCTTGCAGAAAAACACTGAAGAATTTATTTGGCCCTTCAACTTTAAACCTGCATTATTAACTACTTAAGTTTGATTATTTGCCCCAAAATTATTACTAGGTAGCCTCTTATTCTGGAGGGACTGTGACTGTTCTCTCATGACAGATGGAGCAGGAATTGTTCCATGCCAAAATCAGAGGCTGAAGGTTGGTTGTCTCCTCTTGAACGTTTGCAGGAATAAAATGCTTTCCCTTTCTCAGTATGATCTGTGCCTCGGCACTGTCATTTTTCACTGCAAAATGTAAGGCTCCCTCATTGATGTTTTAATTCAGTTTGAGTTTTCTTGACGTTGTTTAGTGGTAGAGATGTTTGTGCTTCAAGATTCCCTTGTTCTTGCTTTGGGGATTTGCTCCATCATGTTAGTCCAACTTCATGACTGTGTTTCAAGGTCAGTTCTAAGTAATCAGATTAATATAGATGCAATAGAACATCTCACCTACCTAGAACTTTTAAAGAGGTTTTGCAGCTGATTTTAATGAAAATACTCTCTCGGTTTATTGGGAGAGGCCAATTTAGCAAAGACTTCTTTTTTTTTCCCCGATATTTTTTTCAATGTCAACAAAGTACAGCCCAGTGAGATTGGTGACTCCAGCTCTGAGACATAACAGCATGTACTGTACTAGTAGGAATGCCATGGAGCTAGTCATTAATATTTCCATGAAAATGGTATTTTTAAAGTAAGTGGATTCATCAAAACTGAACTTGTGAGTTCAAGTCACAAGTTAGTTTTGATTAATTTTTCAAGACAAATATTTTTGGGGAAGCAGAAATTTTCCAAATTTGCAATACATCTATTTTGACCTTTTTTAGATTTAAAAATAGTTCTTTTTCATGTCAGGATGACCTTTCCTTTAGAAAGCTAAGCTAATTATCATAAAAAACTTATCAAAAGGAAAAAGTTTAATATTTAATCGTTTGAGAAACCTGAATGGATTTTTTCTTTTAAATAGTCCTGGGACAGAAACTTACATTTTTGCACAGCCAGAAATGTTGCCTATCACTGACTGGCATGGGAGCTTAAAGCCTGCCCTGAAGCCTAATACAAGGTTTAGTGGGGCTTTCATTGGGGAGAGGCTTCCAGTCTTTTTCTATTCAATTACATAATCTGGGGAAAAAAGAACAAGTCACTACACAAGAAGATAATTACTGTAGCCTTTTAATAGTTGTATTTATAGTTGTAGATCAGCCACCCTTTTAACACAGATAGTAACTCCTTCAGAAACAAACCTGACCCCTAAATTGGGAATTATGCTTGCCATAACTGCAGCACATGCATTCAAGAATCTTTGTACTCCTCTTCCTCGCTTCTCATGAGATTTTCATGTGGGTTTTCTGAGTGCTCACCAGGCTGTGGACTGAAGTGGTGTGCTATTATATTAATGTTTTGAACAATTCCTATGGGAGATCAAAAAGAAGATCTTGTATTCGGCAAAGTAAATAAGTATCAGGAAGATGTGCAAGTGTTTATTGCAAAAAGAGCTTTTCTAAATGAACTCAGCTATCTAACAGCAAATACCACAGCTATTTTTGTAAGGCTCTCCAAAATCATATACTTCTCAAGTAACATCTGCCAGGGCAAGGACTGACTTGAGTTTTCCAAAGCACTCTGCCTAGAAAATATAAAACTTCTTTAGTCCATCAAACCATGGGTATTCAAGTCTTGTATTTTCCTACCAGGGTGTGATACCCACATTTTTTTTAAGGCTACTGTGTGTTGATCTCACCACTTAGACCCTCTCTTTCTTGATACAGAGCTACCTGAAGTTGTAAATTCTGCAGTACTTAGCAAGTAGAAGTTCACTGTCAACTGATCCTCCTTGTAGCGTGCAATTAATTTGCCTTCTCTCTTCAGGATCAGCGCTGGCCACTTATTCCCTACCTTCAGCTGTGATGTTTTCTGCCTCTTGCTTATTTCTGCCCTCCTCTGTAGCTGTGCTTATGATGTATGTGCAAATTCACAAGGGGATTTTGAGTGGTGTGTAACAGAAGTGCAGAGATTCTCATAAAATCTGTGGATTCTTCACTGTATTTGTCTGGTCTCCTTCTGCACAAACGCTCCAGGCTCCTCCTTTCTCAGCAGGTTTCTTAGCTCCATGAGACCTCTGAGCACTGGATTCAGGTCCAGGTCTGCTCAAGAGTCTTTGAGTCATTTTGTTTCTTGCATCTTTCTCAATCTCAGTGACATGTAAGATAAAGGCCCAATTTCTGACCTCTTTGTCTCCTTGTGTGGGTGTTCACCACTATTCCTGTCCCAGCATTCTGCACACAGTTTGTGGAAAGCTTCTTTTGGCCATCTCTTCAAGAGAAGCATCAAGGTTTAAAGAGTGCCTATTTTTCTTGACTGGGAGGTACACAATGGTCTAGATTGCTCTTGTGTGCTGAAGCATCCCATGGATCACAAATCACAGAATTAATAATCTCTACATGGGTAGATTCCACTAGGTGTTAAGCCTGAAGCTAAAATTTATAATCATGTAGATAAGAGTCTAAATCTGTGTTTTGGAGGATCCTGGGAGTAGGAGGAAGAGATGGAGGTGCTGAGGACTGATGAAAAAGGTCAAAGTTTGTAAAGAAAAAAGAATGGAGATGAAGAGGAGAATGCAGCTGTTGTGAAGTCCCCCTTTTAGTAGCATAGTTAGAACCCATGGCTGGAGATTCTAGCTTCTTGTTCCCTCACCCATCCCAGACAAGCCTGACTTGGGGAGTTTAGTCTGCATTTTCTTATGAACCGTAGCACATTTGCACTGATCTTATAAAATTAAGACAAAAATCAATGTCAGGTAACAACAGGACGCACCAAGATCCTAAGCCAGTGTTTACTGTTCTGCTTTTTTTGCATGTGGATATCGAGGTTCATCCTGTCCCACCAGCTACTCTTCATTTCTCCAGCATTGTGCCTTTACTGATAACCTTGACATACTTGTACGTGACTTTGGCTTTCTTATATAACGCTTTTTCCTGTCTAATCCTTGCCAGTTCCACTTAGGCCTTCCTGTAGCTTCACATGAGATGTTATGTACATTGAGGATCTTTGTGATGGGACAGACACAACAGCAGATGAAGCTTTGATAATATTAAAGGAGCTGTGGAAGTATTCTGGATGCTTTTGGACAGTGAAGGCAGAGTAAAAGGAAGCCCAGATGTTTAAAGAAGGGATATGAAATAATCCAGTAGAAGTACATTATATCTTATTGGGGGAGATACTCATTCTGAGTCATGTGGCAGGTGATTTAGGAAAATAGGCAGAGGAAGACCTTCTGCAATTATCCATCTTAATGCACAACAGCACATCCATCCACAGTGCTGCTTGTGACAGATTCCTGCATTACTGAGGGGATCATACAACTTAACATGTCCAGAAATCATTTCATCACACTTTTATTTCCAAGAGACATGAGATGATTTTAGCAGCAAGAGCCTGGCCCTGAAAAAATCAGGTCCCAGGTTTGCAATTAGTTGGCTTTTTGTTCTAGGATAAGACATCTAACTTCCCTGAGCCTATGTTTAACCATCCATAAATGAGAATAATTCTCACACATCTTCCAGGCTGCTGAAATGTTTAATTAATTAGTGTTTCGAAACTGTTCTGGATGATGCAGATAGGAGGCACAGTAAAGTGCTGCTATTATTTCTTAACACTACATATACCTTCCTTCTATTTTATTTGTAACTGTAAAAAACCCTTTTGCTGCAAGCTACTGAAGCCGCAAGGTGTTTTATTCTATCACCCTATACTAGCCTTCCAGCCAGAAAAAAAGAACTGAGCCAGACACTGAAACGTTTACAGACACTTTTTGGTAATTGCTGCAGTTAATAGAAACTCCAGTTGCTTTAAGAGAAGTTTCAGTTTATGACTGTGTTTGAATTTAACGTGCCATGAAACCATTCTGACGCTGCACAGAGCCTGAAGCTTTTGCTGCTCAAGCCTTTCTCCACGAAGCTGAGAATCTTAATGAGAAATGAAGGCCCCAAGCTAAGGATCTCACAACAGGCTGTTGCTGTAAACAGAGCAGAAAATGCCCCTCAAGGTGAGAAATTCTCTTTAAAAGATTACTCTGCTGTGGAGATGGAGCAGTGCCAGAGCGTCCGTTAGTGACCAAACCATTTGGAGGCAGGTAGGTGTTTTGGCAGCCACCATATGATGAAGAAGGAAAACCCCACAACACTTTGGAATATTTCTGCAGCAGTGCTTGGGCCACTGTGAGAGCGCCAAAGTAAAGCTCCTCCACCACTGGAGCTTCTCTTTCCTGACAGTTTATTTAATTCTCCCACCCCCCAACCCCGTTTTCTCTTTGAAGCACACGTTGGCCCAAAGGTTGTTGGATGTATTGGTTTAACAGCATTTTGCAGAAGAGAGACAGATCAGTGTTAGCTCTGGTGCACTTCTGATATCAGGCAACATTTGATATTGAGGTCTGGCCTCCATTTCAGCAGGAAACGTTGTGAGAGCCAGCATGGGCAGCAGCACAGCCACGTCCTTCCTCCGCCTTCTGAGCAGGCAGGTGAGTCCTGCCACTCTCATCATCACGTTCAGAGCAACCGAGTTGCACTCAGTCAAGGTCTATTTCTGGTATTTGGGTTATTTACAGAGAGAGATTCAGTGCAATGCAGCAAATTTAGCCTGAATTCTTGGTTTGTTAAGCTCCTTCACAAAGCTGGCTCTGGTCTGCGTAGGACATTTTTAAGAGGGGTGGCTGCCACCAACCAGGTGTTCTGGTGTGGTCATGAGCTACCTATCTCAACAATGCCCACTCCAGGTTTTCCAGAGGCAGATGTGAGGTTTTCAGGCAGATTGAGGAGGAAGAGGGTTAGATGCAAAAGGCTGATTTACAATAACCTCTGTTACTCTGCACAATATTATCTTGAAATACATCTATGTAGTATTATTGCAGAATTAAAAATTCATATATGGTTAGAACATGTCATTTCTCAAGGCAGTAGCAAAAAACGTGGACTGGGTGCAGATCTGATTAGTGCTAATTTAATGAGGGTGCAGAACATCTAAGTTACCCCTGCTGCTTTACATCAGAAACATTGGGGATGATGCTGGTTTTGCTAAATGAAAATATTTAACAAAATATACACATATTTATATAAAAAAATACACACAATTATGAACACACATAAATACATAATTTAACATGTACTAAATACATATGAAAGCTCTGGAGAGAGACAGTTATTTCATATTTGTGTTGTTGTTGCCAAAACTGAATGAACACAGTAAATTAAACAATACTCTGATCATTATTGTAATCAAATTGAGTGTAAATATTTTGACAGAGCCTCTGATTTCTGTCAACAATTATTAGTAAAAATATATTTGCTCTTTGACTAAAAAGCAGTTTTCATGTATGTCACCAAATTTAGCTTCCTCCAGGCATGTTTTCAGTGTTAGGTGTGTTTGTGCATTACATCAACTGTAGGAGTCCCAGCTGTCTTTAGTAAATTAATGTGAATTATTTAACAGCTGCTTGAATCTTTGTACCTGCATTACCTGGTTGCTCAATGTGGAAAAGTCCTTCTTATTCCATAATCTTTTTAATTTCGTGCCATGTAGTGGTAGATTTGGGAGAAGAGAGAGCCATACGTAATTGTGTCTGTCTGGAAAAGGATTTGCAGTCTGTTCTGATTGCTTATTTTGGGGATTTATTTGTCCCATATACTCATGTGCTGTTTGCTTTGACTGCCCACTGACATTTTGGCTGAAAAAATTAAAATTTATTAATGGTGACCTGCAGCCAGAAACTGTCCCTGTGCCTGGGGCCTTGGTCTCCCATTTTACCACACTGCCTGTTCCAGAGCTGCACTGAGAATTTCCTCAGATGGTCCTTGACTGTTTTCAGTATTCAGATGGTTAAATTCAGCTGACCATTACATATAATCTCCTCCTCTGTCCTCCCTAGCTCTCTCAGTCACTTGTCAGAGCAAGAGAGCTCACCAAAGACATCTGAATTCTCGTCTGGTATATCTGGCTTATTGCAAATGGGAAAATAAAAGGACCCCTCCAAAATGCTTGCAGGTATCTTTGACAAACGTGTTGCAGAAATAAATTCAAATCCCTTTATTTTTGTAAGTTATTTCTTATCCACAAGGGAAGTTTACAGTTAGACAGTCAGAATTACCAGAGGCTGTGGAGTCATTAGTAATATCTTTATCTTTCTGAGGAGAGAGGAATAAATTCAGTAAATCAGATTACCCATTAGTTGGGTGGAAGATTGGTTTTATAGGTTGTTTTTTTCACCCTTTCTCTCATAAAGGGAGAAGGGGGTTTGCAAGGTGGTAGCTTTGAATACCTAAGAAAAGAGTCATGACTCACCTTGTTATTGCTCCTGAACAGGGCGGGTTGGGTGGTTCAGGAATGTAACTTGGCTATTAGAAACCATCTTCTCCTGTCAAGACCATCCTGGTAGCAGAACATTCTCCTGGATTTAGTGACACTGAGTGACAATTTGCCATAAATTCCATGTAATCAAGAGGATCCTTTTAGCCTCGTTACAAGATATGATGGAAGTTGCAGGAATTCCTTTGGAGGATCTCTGAGTTTATACGTGCTACAGTTTCAGAGAGTGGGCAGGGGGCTGGTCTGTCAAGAAACCTGAAAGTGAGTAACATGATAACTAAAATGGAATGAAAATGCCCTTTTTCTGTTCAGCAGTACGAGTTTCTTAGCAGATGTGGCAGAGCTATGCCATAACTGAAGCTGAAAAGTTGCAGCAGTCTTTACAGGCAGAGCACTTCTATTTTGCCAGGTTTTGTGATGTGAGCAAGCACTAGCCTGTAGATGTGGAATGGACTTTGTAAACGATATTAGTGGGACATCTCCAAGAGCAAATAAACCAAACAGTTTGACCATCCATCACTTATCAATGGAACTGGAAGAGCGTTGTTAATTTGGAATGCTGTATGGAGAAATCACTGAGCTCTAAAAACCTTTGTTAGCAGCAAACACGTAGCAGATGCCACATTGTTTGTTACTGGTGACACCTTCAGAAAGCAGAGAATAGCAAGCAGATTTTCTCTGTTCTAGTGGGACCCACATAGCAAAGTGCATATTTGACACATATGAGGAGAGAAAGGAGTGTTCTTCATGTGCCATCACTGAGAAATGCTGACAGGAGCAGGGTGGAGTCTGGAAGTAAGGAGAAAGGGAGGGGAGCACACGAGCCTGGGATCTGGAAAGGAGGAAGTGGAAAAACTGTAAGGTGATTGCAGGAAAGGGGACTTTTGGTTTAAAGCTGTAACAGAACAAATCAGAAGAGAATTAGAAGTTGAGGAGGTCAAATGTAGGCTGAAAAGTGCACCATAGAAAACAGAAATGTTGGAGCATCCTCAGTTATTTGTATGACACGCCAAAGGCGTCCTTGCTTGTGTGACACTAGTTTTCCAGGGTATCCTGAAAGGGCCAAGCAGTGAGGGTCTGCTTTGGAATCCTTTGATTAAGCTTAGCCTGTTCTCTGGGCCCTAAAACACGGGCTGGCTGCCTGTAACTGTGGTATCACGTGGCAGCATCATCACTGGCAGCCTGAATGAAAAAATACATGGTTTGGTGTGTGAGGCTCGAGTTGGATGTCCCGGTTTAGTTGTAAGGAAGGAAGTGCTAAAGTAAGACACTTTTCTGTGCAACGTGCAATTCAGCCTGTCTTGCAATGGGCAAATAGGTTAGAAGATTGGACTTGTATTTGAATAGAAGTAGTGATTAGTCTGGTTTGCATAAAAGTATAAATGTCAGCTCCCTGTGTTTTAAGGAACTTGTAGCTGGCATCAGAAAGAAATCATGCACACACACAGAGCTGGTTTATGTTTACCAAGATCTTCAAGGCTTTGTGGAGGTCAAGTACTTAGATTTAGATTTTTCTATAGCTCTTTTTTGGCTTTTGAGCAGGGAGTAGCTGACCTTGTTGCTGGAGTGTTTCTGTCTGTATTAGTTGTTATTCTGGGGAAAGAAAAACTTAGAGCAAAATTTGGGAATAATCACTGAAGACAAGTCTCCTAGTCCTGCAGTCAAACCACAGAGTAAACTCTTTTACAGGCTGGTCAAACCCCATTTTACAATAGCTCTCTCTTACTTGAGCAGCTGTTCTAGGGTCTCCATTCATTTCTGGTTAGAAATCTTTTTTCTAATTCCTGTTTGAGATCATAGGCACGAGCTGGTCCTTAAGCCATGGTGTCCTTTTGGTTAAACAGATCTTTTCTCTCCCTGATATTTACCATGATTTGTGTAGAGACAGGGATGACATCCCCATGGTATGATGTCACTCCTGCCTAGCCCCAGGTGAAGAGATCACGTACCAAACCTGCCTTGGCACTAGTGGGAACACATTCCCTTACAAGAGAAAATGATGTAGCCCTGTGTTTCAGAACTGTTAAGAGATTTTGAAGCTTTGAGTGTTGATCAAGCCCATGTTTATTCCGTTCCTCTAATCAGAAGGGATGAGTCATTCTGCTGTGCAAACCTGGGCCTGGGGCCTGTCAGCAGCTCCAAGGAGAGACGCGTTTCTGGAGGAATAACGTCACTTCTGTCGTGCTGCTTGTCTTGCTGAATCCAAAAGCAGTTTGTGTTTGTGAAGGGATCTATAAACTTGACAGGAAGATTGTGTGTCCACTCCTGAGGCGAAGCCTTGGCCCTCTGGTGGGATGCAGCCGTTTCTTAGCAGAACTTTTTATTGCCACCATGAGAACAAAGGAGGTGAAGATCAAATTCACTTATAACTGCAGAGTAGCCTGAGGTGTGTTGGAGAAGGTGCTGGCCCAGCTGGGGTACCTGCTTTGGCACTGAAGCCTGGGAGGTTTTCTCTATTTTTGTCACTTTTTCTGTTAACTTTGCCCTCCCTCAGTCACAGCTGTCATGTCTGTCATTCCTGGTGGAGCAGGAAAAAGCCTTAATGGCAGGGCTGAGCCTGCTTTCCTTTCCTTTTGATTAATTTAGGCTTTTTGATTAAATGACAGCTTTCATCACTTTCAGCAGTCACTTTGTGACAAGGCAATTTATAGATGCATTGGCGTTATATGATTAGGACAAGCACAGTAAATAACAAATGAGAGTGGTGATTTATTTTGATATTTAAACAGATCCTCCTCCAAATTCAAAGTTCGTGCTGTTTTCATATACAGAAATATGTTTTATTTGTTTGCTAAGCAATCTAATACTTGGTGCACCTTTCAAGAATAACTGCTGCCATGCAACACTGAACACAAAAGACAAAATATTCAATATCCTTGCGAAATTTGGTTTGTATTTCTGCAAAACCCGAGCAAATTGGATAAAAAGATGGAAAGGTTAGAGTTCAAACAGCTCTTTTGGTGTTTCCATCTCTCACCAAATCTGCTGATAATTAAATGTCATGCTCTGGTTAATCAACAGCAGTTCATCTCCAGCTACCAGTGTAACAATCTCAAACTCAAGGTTTACAGCCTCTCACTGGGCATCTTAACCCAACTGATCAGAGACAGGCAAGTGGTAGTGAATGGCACAACTGCTGGAACTGGTTAGACACTTTCTGGAAGTATTTCCCTTCTCCTAAAGTAATTTCAGCAAACTTGAAACATGTGTGTTGAATTGAGCAAAATAAATAAAACACGGGAAGAACTGAGGCAGAACATCCTACCATTTTCTTTCCAGACTTTTGGAACAGAATATTTTGATTCTTCATTATGAAGTCTTCATTTTGTTTTCAACAGCTACTTTGATGTTATAAAACAAAAAGATGGACTTTGGATGAAAGATTTTATTCGCTGTGAAAAGGATTTGTTTCATTTTTCTGGGGGGGGAGTATTCAAGAGCTTTGGGGTTCCTTGCTTCTGTCGAGGATGTGGTTAAGTTTTAGGGACTTGGATTTCTGTGGGAGTCAGAGGTCACACCAGCAGTGGCTGCGGCTGAAGGATGACTAAGATGAGTGAGGAAACTCTTGACGCGATGTGATGTTACCGTCACAAATTCACGTTTGGATAACTCCTCGGGACAGGCAGCAACATGGGGCATGCAGGCCCTGAGGTGGTGCACGTTGTGCTTTGAACAGGAGTATTTTGAAGGTGTATTTTGAAGTGGTTGTTGAGAGGGCAGGACAAGAGAGTCACTTTGGTAGCAGGTGGTGTGGGTGAGCGTCGTGGAGCGTGGTCGGTGAATTGTCACCTCCTGGTACCTGATAACAGGTTAGCTGCAGCTCTGGGTACTTCCTAGCAGCTTCTGCTGCAGCTCTCAAACTACCAACCCAGCGCAAATAACAGCGTTTAGGGGCTCGTGAAGTTGTCAAGGCCGAAGGTAAAACACGTTCACCTACCTGAGAACATGCCATCTTCTCTGGGAATATATTGAGTGGATGCTGCCTCTGTCCTTACTGAAACAACTCCCTCAAATGTGGGATTTCTTTGCTCTCTGATACTTGTTTTGCATTTCCAGGGGCAAATGTTGGAGCAGTGTGCTGTTCTCACTTTGTCATTGTCTATACGAGCAGTTCTTGGGTCTTCTCTTGCCTCATGAGAGACTCTGCAGGAGTGTAATTTTTCTGCTCTCACTTTTGTTTTACATGTCATACTAATTACCTTGGTTTTGAAAAAGGGCGATTGGTCTATTAGTCTTCTGCTAGTTTATTTGTCTCAAACCTTTAAGGATGAGATAAAGAAGCAAGTTTCCCTATTTAATTTAATAAATGGGTGTAAAGTTGAACAAGGGCTCAAATAGAAATAAAAGGTTAATGGCAGACCACTACCAATGGAAAAAAAGTCAATTTTGAGAGGGGGTTTAAATAGACAAGAAGACTGAAATATCATGAAAGGGCTAAGACACTACACCCAGATGGCTGTACATGTTTGCCTGCAGATGTCTACAAAGGTCACCCAAACTGTCATGCAAAGATCCAGGGTTCCAGTGTATTTATGCTGATTCATGGTTTAGACTAATTTCTCTGAAATTTCTTGAGATGCCTGCTAATGATAAATTCTTTCTTAAAAGCATTCTTTTCCTCCTAGATAGCTCTAACACAAGACTCTCTGGCAGACTGAGCAACATGACGTTTTAGCTCCTGTTCAGATTGTCTTGATTTCCCTCCCATTCAGACTTGTTAATAATCTGCCCTTGATTTGCAGCTTTAGAACTGGGCAGCAGAATTCATCTCGTTGTTTCAGGGAAGTGCACGGTACACCTTGGAATTACTTAACTGAATCCATGTAACTTCTATGGATGGAGAAATAGTATTTGCTGTGCACTGGGGTGGTAGGTCACGGTGTGGAAGTTTAAAGTTCACTGTGGGATTTAACTCTGATTCACTGAAGGTGAGGGAGGGAACACAAGTCTGCCAAGTTAAAAAGTTCCCTGCCGGAGAAAAGGTAGAATTGATGCATAAGCAACCTAAACCACAGATATTGGGATTCAATAATGCTGTTAAAGATTAAATACTAGAGATATTAATACCTGGCTGTCCCAGAGTTTAAATGCAAGGCATGGTGTTGAAACTTGTCCCTTTTTTTGTAACCTGATATTTTTTATGCAGATCTCTTCATCGCAAAACATAAATTCCAGCCTAAAGCTCGCTGACAGACTTGGTGATTTCTAGGGAAGATTTCTGTAGAGGCTTCCCTAAGGCACGCAGGGAAGGGACGAGCCTCCCCAGTGCCAGGAGCCAGCGCTGCCCTGCAGTGTTCCTGCAGCTTCTGACTCCACAGCTCAGGCAGATAATCCTCCCTCCCCGCCGAGGTGAGGCTGTACCTTGGCTCAGAGCTCTGGCTGTGGCTGGAGCTCAGCCTGGCTGTGCCTCCAGGAGTGCTTTTTCCTCTAGCACACACTTCACTGAGCAGCTCTGTGTGCTCCAGGAAGCATTAGTGAACCTCATACCCTGACCCTCAGGTTAGTCACTCCAACCAAAAGCCCTCCAGTTTTTCCTGGTGGCCCTTTCTAAGAGCTGGCACAGCTCTCCTGCTTGGAAATGTTAACCCCTGTAGGTTAAGCATATGTTTATTCAAATTCTCAGGAAGCTGCGAGTTGAAGGATGCATTTTTGTCCTGGTTTCTGTCTGCCTATCTTAAGGTTTTGCTTCTGTGCTGCCGCTGGTGCTGTATGTGGTGGTTAGAGACACTGGGACATCCGTGCTTGAGAGGAGAGTGTGGGTGTGTTGGTGGAACTACCGGGAGGTACTATACGTGCTAAATCTCAGGAGGCTGGAATTAAAACATTTTTATTACCACATGAGAGCAAATGAGTTGAAATGGGTGTGCTACTTACAGAGCTCATGTTAGGATTCCTTATTAACCCTTTTCACATTTCTTGTTCCACTATGCCTTTTTCCTTTGTGAAGAGAACAATTGGGTACGGTTACAAATATTGATTTTATAGTGGGCATAAATCAAAATCCAATTCAGGTTTGAAAATATGTACGTGAGGAGTTTTAGATCCATTGTTATGACTTAATTCTCTTCCCCTTAATGTTTAACCACCCCCCCAAATTTAGGCAAGCCAGGACATAAAAATAAGAGCATGTGTAAATCTGCACCTTTCCATCCAAATTCATTTCTGCTTTCGGCACTGACTTGTTAAAGTCAGATTTGCAGAAGTTGCCCAAGCTGTGCAGAATGTCAGTGGATGAACACATCTGCAGAGCAATGCACAAAGGCATTCAGGTGTACATTTGCCCATGAAGAGGCTGTGACTGTCTCTCCAGATATTGGGTAGGTGTAAACAAGTGACAATTTCTGCACACGTGAACGGAGAGCATTTATAGGTAGTGCGAAAATGGGATTTTCTGGAGGCTGGTAGGAAATGTGATCTTCGGATACCTCCTTAAGGCAGCATCATCTCTAAGCTGAGTTTACATCTTCTATCTCTTACTCCAGATTTCTGGATCTTTTTTCTTCTGCTTAGGAGCTTGTACTGAAAATCTTTCTCTGTTATCCTTGGTATTAATTATCTCTCCTTAAGTGTCAGCCAGAGCAGTGGGCTCTACATCTCCCCAGCTCCTGAGGAGAAGCAAGTCCTGAAGCAGGAATGTGCAGGCAAGAACAAAGCAGAAACTTTGCCTTGGCTGCTTGATGAGAGGGCTGATCCAAGAGCCAAATCTAGTTCTTACTCTTGATTACAGCCCTGCATTAATAACTGGTAATTCCATGCACCTCGTTTTCCCTACCACTGACTAGTTTTACAGTACTTATTTTGGGTAGTATCTACATCTAAAGATGATTAAAAGTTGCATTGTGGGGGTTCTATACTGTCCCTACTCAAGATAAGATCTTCTGATTTGTAAGTGGAGAAATGTGTGTGGCTTTTCTGTAAATGCAATCTGGGAGCCAAGCTGGGCCGCTCTTGGTTCAAGCTGATGTATTGTTCTGAGGCACAATTAGACTTTGATTAACAGTTTTATTGCTAGTGCTTATGACATAGAGGAATGCAAATAAACGTCCTTCTCTCCTGTATTTTGACTAAAATATTTAATTCAGACTCATCTGATATTTTTCAGTATTAATATTGCTAGTGTAATTTTCACTGCATTTCACTTTCAGGCAGCTGGTTTTCACAGCGCTGTGCTAGTCCAGCTAGCCTGAGGTGTATGGAGTGAGCCTCTCTGCAGCCAGCTGCTGTCACTGAAGGCATGATGACCTACAGCTTTGTTAATGCCAAATGAGATTTCCAAGTGCTTGGGGACGTTGTAATCAGGCCGGGGATATTTCCTTTTCTGTTTCCTACCTGATCTGGTAGGTGGACTAGAACGGGCTGTGTTTGTTTTGGTCCTTAATTGGGCAGATTTCCTACCGTGGCTGGAAGCAGTCTAAGCCGCAAAGCCCCCAGCCCTGAGGCTCGTTTTTAGGACAGCTGCGGGTTGCATTGCTCCTTCCCTATCCGGGGAGCTGCCTGTCTCCCTGCCACACGTGGCAGCAGCACATTCCCACATGAGGGAATGCTTTTCTCAATTGCAGGGCCTGCTCAGGTCTGCAGCCAGCACCTGGCTTTTTACAATAGTGCAAAAGGAGGGAGTCTGCAATTCGGGTAACCAGCTGCCTTCAATCACAGCTGAACCGTGCTTTTGATAGTTGTGCTGCAGAAGCTGCTGTGAGATTTCATAGATCCTGCAGGCAACTGAGTGGAAAATATGTTGTGTGTGTGTGTTTGTATTGTTTTCTGTGCTTCTAGAGAAGTTTGGCTCTGTGCATTCACACTCCTAAAGAGAGAGCATCTAGCAGGTTATCACCCACCAGGAGAGGAACAGGTGCCTCTTAGGCTGATGCACCTGTCCAGGGAGACCTCTGACATGGTTTCCTACCAAAATAATGCTCGTGGCTCATGTAAGTCGGGCTGGTGCCACAAAGAGCAATAAACATTGTCCAAGAGCTGTGTAGGACCACTGGCTCAGAACGGGGAGGATCCTTTCCATCCTTACTCTTCTTGTGTCTCTGGGTTGGTGTTTGAACCCATGCCGTGCGTGGTAGATTCGTTTTTCTTTCTTGTCACAGCTATTTCAAAGGAGGAGCACTTTGAGCGAGCAGCCATGAGTCCAGATGGAGTGTACAGGTCTCTAAAAATAATGTCTGTGGAACTGAGCATGCTATTTCAGCCCAAACAAAAGAGGTTCAGTCGTGAGTAGTTGTAGGTTAGGGGCTTCAATGGCACAAGTGTATCGTCAGGTACTTTTCTTCATCACTCATATTTTCAACAAATATCTCGGGGTTTTGTATTGATTTATACAAGGTCAGCAGCTTTACAAAAAGCCAGTAAGCCACATCTTGCCACAGCCACGTTTCTTGGCTTCTGTGCAGTCAAAATCTAAACTTTATGCCCACATGGATTTTTTTTAAACAGTTACATGCATATGCAGTGATTTAAAAAGGTCTCCCACAGAGTGTTTCATGTTTGTGTTATTGTTTTGTTTATACTACTAGTAGTAGCTGACTAAAGATACATCAGTGTCTTCTGGGGAGGCTTGTCCCTTCTGCACATATGTGTTTGTACATGCATAACAATATACTTTTGTCTTCTTTTATAACTCTTAGGCTATTTATGTCATTGCATCTTCACACCCCGCCTTGGTTTAAAAGCATTAAAAATTATTTCCTACTATAATTTTTCAAACTTTGAATATAGGCATGGAACTCTTGAAGGATGTTTTTAAAGTGCTTTAAAATTGTGGATTTCTTTTCCTAGTAGTGCAAAAACCCCAGCAACCAGCTTTCCCAATCCCAAGAAAATCCAGATTCAGTCACAAAATCAGCGACTGTAACTTCAGCTCCACTATGCTGCATACAGTTTGCTTCAGAAAGAGATGGTTTTGCAGATGGAAATGATTAGCAATAAAATGTATTGCAATAATGGAGTTGTGCTAAGGTTACATAAGTTCAAAAACACACAGTAAAAACAGACTGTCATTTGCCTTCTCATAGAGCTGACCCAATTAAAAACGCTCGCTGTGCTGCATCACGTGAGCAGCCGTCCTCTCAGTTCTCTCCACTTATCTCCTTTTCTTCATTTCTCCATTATTCTGCCTCACCTTGCTTGATCTATGAGTTCTTCCCAGCTAATGTTTGCGTGCCCCATCTTAGCCTCCCCTCCTCTGTTTCCACAGGAGATTCTTTATTCCTTCTCTGTGGTTCTCTGAGAGGGGATGTGCAGAAAAGACAAAAGCCTGGTGTGATTCACCCCCAAGTGCAATCCACGCCCATTTAGGGAGCAGTGCTGCTGTGCAGAGCTGGGAATATGTGTGTGTTAATGTGCTGATGGATATGAAGGTTGCCCTTTGTATTTCCTCCAGGAATGTCCAGGCTGCAGATGAATCAATGAGTAGAGGCCAGGCTTGTTTAATGATAAATCACACTTTTCCTTTCCCACCCAAGGCACTTAAAAGACCCTTTCTCCCACAGCAGGAGAGAGGCAGGTGCGAATGCTGGGACTAAGGAAGATCTCCTGTGCCTGGCAGTGCTTGGAGCAGCTGTTCCCTTATCCTCTGCTCAGGATAGCTGCTGGGGACAGGAGTGTGCATGTGCCACAGACAGGGCATTGCATTACAGTCAGCCTGAAAAAGCCATTTTCAATTGGGCTGCATCAGTGAAGGACATAAAAGTCTGCGTGGAGCTTCTCAATGAGGTTTACATTTAACAAGGAAGGATCAGCCCACTGAGGAGGGGGATGATGTAAGAAATTGCATTTAGATTGCCTTCCCCCAGCTTGCTTCATCAAGTGTGATTATCTGACTACCCTCTGTCTTGTTAACAATGTACAATGACAACTGTACAGAAGAAAACTAAAAGCCAGCTCACTCATTCAGGGAAGCACAAGCAGGATAAACACCAGAGCTTCTGCATGGAATGGCTGTGCTTTGTTTTTACAACTGGCACAAGGTGGGAATATAGGGAAATAGCCATCTGTATCTTTTCCTATGCATGAATCCTGACAGGCAAAGCAATGAAACTAGCAAGTGACTGGGCAGGTTCCAAGCAGTCACAAGAACTTGGATTTTAGCATGTCCTAGGAGACATCTGTGGAGCTCCTTCATGCAGGGTGTCATGGATATTAAAGAGTTCACAGAAGTTCAAGAAGAGGCCTGATCCAAGTATGTCTCTGCTTGGTTTTAGTAACTCTGATCAGTCTGACCACCCTATGATGGGTTGCTCGCTTTGTACAGGAGTGGCTACAAATTTTCAAACAGTTCAGGGGGTTTTTTTTATCTGATGAGATTGTTGGGCAATGAGAAAATTTGACTCCACCACTGTTCCTCATGATCCTGGTTCTTTTCTCATTGGGTGTCTGGCTCTACCTTGTGGTCTTCCACATTTAGAGTGCAATTCATCTGCTTCAGCTTGGGCATGTGGCATTTTAGGTACCCAGAGTATCCTGCCTGGCCTCCAAGAGAGCTTGGCTCTTCATTAGGGTCCATGGCAGATCTGCCAGCCCAGCACGGCTGCCTCAGACAGATTTTCAAGTTTTTCAAAATGTCTCTGTTCAGAAAACTGAAACTTGTCCTTAAAACATGTTTTGTTTAGCAGTTTTTAGTACATCTGCATTTGAGTATATGCTTTGAATTCTTTATTTCCCTCCTTCCCTCCTTCCCGTTTTTCCTTCATTCTTTTAGTGAATTTCTCTTCTTTTCACTTCCCATCAATGTCACCTCCTTTTCATGCCCTCTCTGCTTCCCCAGCTCTGTTAGTGTGGTTGTTCTCCATGTTCCATCAAAAAGGTGTGTTGGAGTATGGGAGGTGCCTTCAATTTGTGTGCTGAAATTATCCCGTGGATTTTGTAGTGAGCTCCATGTGCATGTGTGTGGCTAGGAACTGTTGACTGACACCTCCCGAAGAGCTAAATTACCGAACAAAAGAAAATCACTTCAGTTTTAGCCGATGACTTGGCCTTCCCACATGCCCACTAGCTAAGCTGCAAGTGGGATAATTCATTAATGAAATCATCTTCCGATAATACTTGTTTGGATTGAATCAACTGCAACTCTGCACCTCTTCCTTCTGTCTGCCTTTTGTTGGGAGTGTGACTCCAAGGCTGGAGTGCCGTGGCGGCTCCGGGTACCTCGCTAGCCAAGCGTGCAGGCTGTGACAGGGGGCTGTGGCAAATGTCAGCCCCACCAAGAGGGCTCGGGGCAGCCTGGGCTTTGAGCAGCCAGGAGCCCAACCCTTCTTCTGGGGCATCCCCAGCAGCTGCCCCTGCCCGCTCGCTTCCCTGCCTCGTCTCCGCGACCGTGGACGCCGAAATGGCAAAGCGGTTCCAAATCCGTGTCGCCAAGGAATGGGTTAAAGTGTTGAATGAGAGAGTGGCCATGTGTGTAATGCCTGCACAGCCACCCACGGCCTGAGCCCCAAAGGGAAAGCCTTAGATCTCCTTATATGGGGATCTTTTTTCTGAAGAAAGTGGTCAGGATTTGGCCGTGCCTGCGTTCAGTGTCTGTGTGAGCGCAGTGCTGTCACCTCCCGCGTCTCCGTGCTGCCGAGCTCAGTGCAGGCTTTCTCCAAGGCGGGAGGGGAGCAGTGGGGGTCAGGACAGCTCAAACACTGCTGCTTTTAGTAGTACAGTGCACTTACAAAGAAACCTGGCGGGTATGATCTTTACTTTTGCAGCCTTTTTTTGAGACCCGTAGACCCTGTTTGAATATTGTGTTACTATGTATTTCCTGCTCCAGCTCTCCAGTCCAAAATTATTCTTGTATTCTTCTGGTTTTTTTTCTCTTCCTACTTTCCAGGCATGGGCACGTTTGTGCACAACAATACTCACACATCCACTCAACCCATTACAGCTGGCCTGCCCATGAGCACAAGGGTATCTGAATGTGCAGGGGGCTTGGGATGATTATTTACATTTCCTTTTATGGGGCTCTCTGCAAGTGTAGTTTTCTGGTGATTCATGTTTTGGCCAAGGCTTGAGTCTTTTTCAGCTTTTTCATTAAAAAGACTGTTGTGTTTAGTGATACTTCGCACTTTCACCCTGCCTGGCTTGCCCTGAGCTGTGCAGGGCTTCCCTGAGCTGTGCAGTGCTGCGTGTTGCACTGGTGGGGAGGAGAGGAGGAAAAGCAAGCTGGGACACGGGGGTGGCTGGTGAGTGCAGTTAGGAACATGGGCTAGACCTGCCCAGGCATTTCCCAGAGTCCTTCCAGAGAGTGACAAAACCAGTGACTTCCACCTTCCCTGCCTGTGAGCCAGAGCCTCCAGCTTCTTGTTTCTTTTCAGAGCTGTACCCAGGGCGAGAGGAGCTGTGCTCTACAGCTCAGAGCCACAGCCAGCCCTGCTTTTCTCTTATGGGTGTGTTCCCCTTCCTGCTGCCCGGAGTGGCTCTGGGATGCATGCTGGCAGGCAGCCACAAGCTGAACTGGAGTTTGGCTCTCCCAGTCAGCTCTGCACTGGAGGGAGGTTCCCGTGGCTGTGCATTTGGAGCATGTTCCTCGGGCTATGCCTTTTCAGCAGGCTCCCCTCGGAGCAGCTGCTGAATAAAAGCAGTGATGTCTGTCTGTCAGGCTCAGCAGGGTTGGGGGCTGCCTGGTCCCGTGGCCTCATAAGGGATACGTGTGACTGCACATGCTGTGGTGGGGAAACTGAGGATGAGCACAAGATGAGAGAGAAGCAGCTGTCAAGCTGTGTGGCACAACCATCACCAGCGCTGGGCTCTGGTGTGTTAATGGCTCCAACACCTCAGTGCTTCTTTTTCTCTCCGTTTGATGCAATAGCTGTAAGCAATGCTTCTCCCTCCACTCCCCATCTTTTCAGCTTCACTGTAAGTCCTAACCTCAAGGAAAAGGCAGGTTTTGTGGAGACCAGAAAACCTTCAAGCTCAAGTCCAGAGCTTTTCACTGGGAGACCTCAGTTCTCAAAGCAGAGAGATGGGCTCTGGGGAAACTGCAGCATGGTTCAGCCAGTGCATCCACACACTGCCCTGAAACCTTCGCCTCGTGCCAGTACAGGGGAGCCAGGGAGCCCTGGCTGCCTGTGCGAAGGCAGCGTTCCCACCTCCCAGGCGTGAAGGAGTGGCACTGTCCCCTCGCAGGTGGTTTGACGTGACAGAAAGCCTCACCTTGTGGCAGTGTGTGTCCCACACCGTCAGCAGGCCGCCACGCGGTCACCATGCCGCCTGTCCGCCCGCGGCACTGTGCTGCTAGAGATGCAGCCGCTAAGTTTTGTTTTCTAGATGAGATTACAGTTGTATCCTGTCTATCCTGCCCCCCGTTTTCCTAGGATCCTGCAGTAAATTCTCTCTGCCTTAAGCTGAGAATAGCCATAGCCTCAGCCCCACTGCACGAGGTTTACTCCAGTGCACGAAAGCTGCGGGCAGCTGCAAAGTGATCCAGTGGGATCCAGCTGCTGCCCTTCAGTTCCGTCAGTGAGCAGCAACTTAGAGCTGATGCTTTCCTTTTCCACTGGTAATACGATTGCTTCATCCCTTTAGAAGGACTTGAATTAATTTCCGAGGGATTGGACTCTTCTCATCAGGCTGTCTGTGACCCTTGACAGTACTAATACTGCAAACCCAGACTTGATTAATCATTAGGCTTTTAAAGAAGATTTCCAAGCCTAGCTGCCTGGATTATCTGCAGCCATTGCCAACGCTGACACGACAATCTTTAGTAGAAAGGGATGTGGTTGGTATTCAGCTATCTAAACAAACAAGCATTGCTATTTCTTCTCTATGAGACTAAAGTTTGGGAAGGGCTTTTTAGTTGCGCTGAGTCTGTTTTCAGAACTACAAAGTAATTACCTCATTTAAGGTCAGAAAGGTCTCTCTTCTGTTCTCCAGTAGCTATAAAAAAATCACTGAACATCTTCAATACCTGAATGAGAACATGATTTGTGGGTTCAAACCTGGCCATGTGTAACAGGTCCAATTCTTTTACTTTTGACCCATCAGGCTATAAGTCCCATTCATTTGAAAGATCCTTGTGGGTCCCTTCCAACTCAGAATGTTCTGTGATCTGTGAAAAGTGCTGTTAGTAGTTTTAATATAAAAATATTTGTCACATTCCATCAACACAGCTAAATTCCACCACGTGACTGGTTTGAGCTGAACATGTTTCATTTTCTGTGATTGCTGACAGGCTTCTTGGTACCTCTGAGATTAGCTTAGATGTACCTAAAGTACATTTTACCTAAAGTACTTTTTTTTTTAGAGGACAGGAGCTTTTAGTCATGACACAAGCAGGTACATGTGCCCTTGAGTTTAAGAAGGGAATCCAGAGTGCCCAGCTTCGAGACACCCCTGGAATCAATTCTTGGCTTCACCATTGCCTAGTTCTGGACTCTGAGGAAGTCATTCAAAATACCACTTCTTGAGTGTGGTTTTTGTATCTGATTCCTTGTGGTTTAAATCCTTCAGATATAAGAGAGATATGTCTGTTGAGTTCTCCTTCTTTGTCTCTTTGCCAAGGTCTGCATATTTATCTTTTCCTTAGTCTTTCCTTTTAAATGGGTTATGCTGAGTTTAGATGCAGTGATGTCAAACAGTATTCAATAAGTAATGTGTAATACTTGTGTAATTTGCAGGACCTCTTGAGCAAGAGAAGACAAATTGGCTTTTGCTATCTTCGTGAGCTAGAAAATCTTACACTAATGGCTTGTTTCAAAATAGATATTCAGAGAAGTCAGAGTTAGGAAAGAACTTACTAAATCATGAAACTTCTCTGGCTCCTAATTTGGAATATTTTCCTTTTAGAGCACTTTCAATTATTTGTCCAAAATCCTTCTAAATACCCTTAGCAATGGATCTTTTGAACTTGCTGTTGGAAGACTGCTTGATATCATACTAGAACTACTTGTAAAGACAAATTGATGTTTCAATGAAAGTTTATCTTTTCATAATTTAATGTCATTACTTGTAGATTTCCTACTTCTTGCACAACCCAAAATTCTTCTCCTTTCTTGGTGTTTATAGCCTTCAAGTATTTGTCATTTCTGGCCGTATTCTTTTTCTTTGTTGTCTTCGAGCCAAGGTCTGCGTATTTCATTTTCTTAACATCTCCTTTTAAATCAGCCCCCGGATGTTCTTGTTTCTCCTCTGCTACTGCTTTAGCAACACTTTTGTTTAAGGTAATGAGATGTCTCAAAGTGAATGAAATATCCCTGAGTGTTCTAGAAAGAGTGGATAGAGTCTTGCAAAACCATTTCAATTCATGGCATTGTGAGAAGGTCAGAAGATCCCTGAACCAACCTGGGAATTCCCAGATATTCTGTTTATTGCAGGATTTCCCATATAAATAGAATACCTTGTAAAACAGAATTTTTTTCTCCGTTTCTGGGCAGGCAGCACTCACAGCTTGCAAAGGCTTCCTAATGTACCTGTGCAAATAAATTGTGCATGTAGAGCAAATCTGATGGGTTGAATTTAGTGGGGAGGGCTGTCTGAACCCTGTCGCTTGCTGTGTGAACTTGCTGTCCTCCCGTGCCTGTCTGGAGCTGGAGAGATGTTTAACCACAGCTCTGTCATGGGCCACCAAAGTCCTTCAGGCAGCCCCACTCCATCCTCTGCAATGGTTACCCTGCACGTCTTGAGCCCTGAAGCTCTTTTTCCAGGTTGTTAGAGGGACGATGACACTCTTGCAGGGTGTGTGGAAAACGTGGCAGTGACATTTTTGCGCTGTTGCAGTCCCCAGCAGCAGATATGACCCTCACAGCCAGTCTGTGACACTGGCTAGTGCCTCTGTTTAGAGCTGGTTTCTGTCTCATGGTTTCCAGTTGTTATTCCAGCCTTTAAATCTACTCTCTCTTAACTTTCTGATTTCTGATCCGACTTTTTAAACTTTTTTTTTTTTTTCCTAAGTTTATAACCATGCAATTCTTTGTTAATAGACTCTTCATTTTTTCTGGAGCAATGGTGAAGATGTTGGGTAAAAAAGTGGACTAACATACTTTTCATATAATATTCCAGTAAGCTAAGTGTGCAAATTTGATGTAGAGCCAAAAACCAGGTTTTGTTTACTGTCATTCACCCTGCTTTGGCTTTGGTTGATTTTGTTCCCGTCGAGATCCAAGCAAATTAATTCTGTGAGTAATGTTTCCTGAGATGCTCTGTCAGATGCTTGTACTTCAGATACATCATGTATACTATATTCCCTACAGCCACTAATTTTACAGTTCTGTAAAAGGTGCTCAGGTTTTTCTGGCAGTCTCTATTCTTTGGAAACTAGTGCAGCTGAAAATTTTGTTCAGTCATTCTGTAGATTAGAGCTGACTGACTACGGTCTGCAAACCCTAGTTTTGTGTTTCATGTGGTCTGCAGAGAATTGTCTGGTCACAAACTGCAGTCTCTTCCCTTGGACGCTAAATTTCATTATAGGCACTTAGAGTACATTAAACACATTTCTTAATGCTAGGCATGTGTATAAGCTGCTCCTCTATTTGCTGCAAGACTATGATCATGAATAAAAGGAAAGTAATGTATATAATAGAATGAAGAAAGGGTGTTGTGTCTTAATTAGTTTGCATTAAGTAGTTGACCTCCCTCCAGAACAGAATATACTCTCTGGTAAAAAAGCTCAGCATCTCTTTGGCCTTTGAAGATGTGCACAGGGAGCTACAAAGGATTTCCACACCTTTTATATCCGCTGCTTTTGCCGGGAATCATTGCAGTTCTCTTTATGCATAAAGGAACTTCTCCATCTGTGTGTTGCCAGCCTTAGATATTCTTCTTTGGGTACTAGAGAGTAGTGAAAACTGTGGCACAGACCACTGTCCTGGCCTCTCTGGGTGGCTGGTCTGGAGTGACCTCCCTCCTCGAGCTCTCCTTGCAGCATGTCTCCTGGTGTTCCTGGTGTTCCTGGTGTTCCTGGTGATGTGCCGTCCTTGTCCTTGTGGTTGTTGCTGCCTCTTTAATTTTGGGCTTCCTGTTTTGGTCTGTTCCAGTTTGTTGCCAAACAGAACAAACCAGAGTAACCATCGGCGCAGCTTCACAGCCTGTGCTTTGTAGGTGTGTAAGTGCATTGGCACCTGAAGGGTTTCAGGCATTTGTGTGTTTTCCTGCCCCGTTGAGTTGTTGTGTTTCTTGTCCATGCCCTGTGACATCGCTCCCTTCCTGCCACCGGCCCTGTGCATCTTTCTGCACCTTTGCCTCTTGCATCTGTAGTTTTGCACCCCTGGGTTCCCTCAGGAGCCAGGTTGTTCCCTCAGTCTGTCTGTGCCAGGGTTTCCTCCCTTTTGTGAGGGGCCCACAGCTCATTTTTTCCTTTTTCAACTTCTTGTGCCCTCCATTCATCACGGAGAAGAGCTTTTATCCTCCCAAATACTTACTTGCTTCGTACCATTTTCCTCTTTCCTTTTCTATCACAGAGACTAAAGTGAAGCCTTGCAAGGAGTCAGTGTTATGATCCCTAGATTTGTCATTTCAGATACTGGAAGTTTTACTTTCTCATACCTTTCTACATGGTTTCTTTTAGAACATGTTCAAACCTTCGTCATCTTGACCAAAATTGCTCTTTGAATTCTCGTATCACAGAACATAAGTATACTTTATTATCTTCCATCTTCTAATATTCATACTTACATTTAATGTTTTATTCTATTTCACCCAAGTGGGACAGGATTTTTTGCAAGGTTTGTCTCCTGCAAATGAGTAAAATGAGATCTGTTTTACTTTGTAATCCCTCATTTTCTTCATTAAATATCATCACAAAACTGCCAGTGAAGCTCACTCTTGATGTTAGTTCTTTAAATCTCTGTTTAGGAGAAATAGTACATTATTGACCAAGGACAACTGTCATAAAAATAAATTAGATAAGCAAAATAAAATCTTATATCATGATGATAAATTTTGGTGCAAAGAGAACTATTTCTTGGCATGTCTTTGTCTTCCATTACTACAAGTACTGCACAAATTCTTTCACAAGTGGAGGCAGATAAGAGAGCCACATGAAGAATATCTTTAGATGGCTCTGACCCAGTTAGCTCTCCTCAGCCGGGAACCAGAATGCCTTTGTCTTATTTTTTGCTGGCCTGTGTTTTTCTGAGTAAATTTTTCACCTGCTGGTATCTCTAATTTTATATTATTGCTCCTATTACTGCAATCCTAAGAGATTTATCTAGTGCATATTAGCGTTCTCTCCCGTTGAACTTTTAACCCCTGCTGAATTCCCACTGATGGAAAGAGCCTCTACTTCCCTGGGTTTCATTTGGCTAACAGCTGCCCCATTTGCTTAAGCTCCAGGACAGAAAGAAATTGCCCTTACTGCTGTTTCTGCACTGACATGTGAATTTTCCTAGTTGTTTGATTAGACACCATTTTCCCTCTGTTCCACTCACATATTTCACTGAGCTGTGACTTGCAAGGAATCAATGAAGTAGGGAGCTACTGGGTAGCTCTTCCAGCCGGCTGAAGCCACAGAGAAGGATATTGTAGCGAGGGTGTGTGATATTGTGGGAAGGACAGAGGGAGCAAAAAAGAAGCCGATCAATGAGATGATCTCAAAGCTGTAGTTAAAAAAGGACCTTGGTTTTGTTTCTGTGCTCCCTCACAGGATACTTGTGCCCCAGTGCCATCATGTCAGTCAGGACTGGGGAAGAGAGGCAGCTGATGCTTTCCAAAGTGCTCCTAACTCTGATCAAGCAGCTGCTGGTGCCCACTATCCAAAGGCTGATCTGGAGCCTTCCAGTGTCGGACACGGCCAGGCTGTCTCAGGTGGATCACGAAGGAGAAGGTCACACACTGGCTTTGGATGAGGCAAATGGGAGTTAAACAGCCTGGCTTATGAAATGGCCTAGATTTGTTTGAACAGTACTGAGAAAATTCCCTCTGTTAACAAGGTTGACTGCATTCACCCAGCCACCCTGGGACAGCAAAAGGAGAGCAGCGTGCCAGCATGTTCTGCCAGTGCAGCCCCTGGGGTCTGCTAGCTCTTGTTGTGAGCCCTGGCTTGGAGCTTGCCCAGGATTAAATTGCTGGCACTCGTTGCACCAGCAATGAGCCAGAGGAAAGTCCAGGTTGTCGCTGCTTTGTGCTGCTTTGTTTAGATCACCTGAGCTCCGTCCCTCCAGGCTCTACCTTTTTGGTCCTGCATACTGCATTGTGCTGTCCTTGCACTCAGTTATTTTGTCCTTCCTCCTGCTGACGTAGGTGAAGGCTGAAGGGGAGCATGCCGTTCTCCATGTGGGTCACTCCATGTCATCAGGACCTGTGATGATAAGATGGGGTATTGGAAATAATCTTCCTGCCTTTCAGCTGCCTATTAAGAAATGCTGGTGTAAGGGTGCACGTTTGGGATTTTAGAGAGAACAGGCATGTACTTGTAGTCAGGCCACCTTAGGGAGGGAGCTCATCAGCTGTGAAAGCCCCAGAGGCTCCAGATCCTCCAACACATGGTTTTTTGCCAGTGGGTGCCACCAAAGCACCTCCTGAAGCTGGTGAGACAGCTAATGTGGATGCCTACTTGATGACTAAGTGTCCAGAACAGTCCATCTTGGAGAGGCTAAAGACAAACCAAACAACTGAGCTTTTTAATCTCCTTCCAATCCAGGCACAGCAGCTTCCAAATCACAGTGGCTAGTTGTATGACTTTCTCCAATTCCAGAATCTTAAGCTCCCAAATTAAATGTATTTACTATAAATTTGTGACTGACAGCTGCATCTTTTATGGTCTGATGTCCTTTTTGTACAGCCTGTGAGTTGCATTTACCTGAGACCAATTAAAACGTTGAAATGCTCCTACTGCCCACCTCAGAGAGTGTAATGTGTCTTCTCCAAACCCAGATTCCTGCAATCTTTGAAGAGCAGGCTTCAGAAGGAAAAGGTCAATACACTTATCTGCAAACTACTATTTTCATCTGTACCTGAAAAAATTTGTACATTAACAGGTAACTTGTACATAAAACAGGCTTCATCTGCAGCTTTGTGTATTTTCCACTTGGAATAACCCAAAATAACAAGTTCTAAGTATGCATTAGTGAAGAGAAACATTTTCTAGGGTAACCATTACTCCAGACTGCACAACAAGCCTTGACCCTGAGGACTCTCGTTCCCTTGGAAATGGGAGGGAGAAGGGAAGTGCACTGGGCAGAATCCCAGTCCTCAGGGCATTGCTTAATGCACATCCATCCTTGTGTTCACTCCAGTTATAAACAAACAGTGAGGTCCGAGTGTGCTTTGCACTGTTTGGGTCTAAATGGATTTCCTGGCTGCTTCCAAATGCTGTGCCTGAAGGCATGCAGTCCTTTCCTGGGGAGGAAATCAGGGATAATGGGGGAACTTGAAGGCTGGGGCATGGTGCACTGCGCTTTAGCTGAGCCCAGTGATTAAGCCTTGTGTGCTGCATCCAGGCTGCTCTTCCATCCTCTCCTGATTGCAGCCCCGTGGCTGGAGGGTGCTCAGCTTCCTCCAGCTGCAGCAGCAAAACCACTTGTGTTTGTTTTGGTCTCGCTTATCCTGTCGCTGATTTCATCCTTGCACCAGCTGATAAACCTGGAGCAAAGATACAATCTGCAGCCTCGCTGCTTGGGCAGCGCAGAGATTCTTTCCTGGGAATGTGTCATTGTGTAATTTGAAACAAGGTGACTTTATCTGAGCCTAATTCACTTTTCAACCTCATTTCTGTTTTGCATACTCTGGGGATGAATCTGTGCTCCCTTTCCCCACCCTTGTTTAAAACTTCTCTGATCCTATTTTAGTAGACTTTTTTGCTAAACCCTGAATAAAAAAAGTGTCGATTTCTTAGTGCAGAAAAAATGCAACACTTTTGCAGCATATTCCCAGAAGGCTCAAAAGAGAACTCCTTGGGTTTGGAAGCTGATTTGGAGAAAGGAGATAGAGTAAAAACTAGTAGTATTTAACAAATAAAATGGTGACAGAAGTATTAGGAAACATTCTAATTGTGAAGCTGCCTGGCTTGCAGAAGAGGCTTGGAAAACAAATAGTGGAAGCTCCATCTGTATAATGTGAGCATAATAAAAGTATTGCAGAGGAGAATATGCTGTAGGGCCCAGCCCTGTTTCTCCATCTGCAATGTCACAAAATTTCTGACTTTCCTGTCTGTGCTGTTGGCAACTTTGCTTCTGCCAAGATAAGAAGTACGTGTTTCGGTGCGGTATTAACCATCAAATGAGAAAAACGGGGCTCCTTCAAGGCTAGGGGTGAAAGAATGAGTAAATCTCTTCTTTGCTTCTCTGATCATCTCTGAAGGCATTTTGCCTCCCCTTGCTCTGCCTCATTCTCCCCTACTCTTTATCAACAATAGGAACAGAAATCTAAGTTTTATATATAGCATTTGTGGGGCCTCTGTGCTTGGCAGCGCATTCTCGTGTGGTTTTGGGGCTGGAAAACAATGGTGAATGGGGTATTGTGGTATTTTTTCTATCCTTGGCTGCCAGTTAATGTCTGCAAAAAATCAAATTTAACTGAACTCTGCAAATCTTGGGTCATAATGACTGTAATACCTGGGCTGAAACACGAGGGACACTGTGGGTAAATTGATTAGATGTACTAAGAAGTTTTCTTAATGAAGGTGGGGCTTTTTAAATTTACATCACGAGACATAAGAGTCTTCTTGGCTTTCGATCATATACATATGTTGCTGAGTGAGAGTTTACAACATTTTCTCTGACTCCAAAGTGATCTTTTCAAAACGTACAGGTAGCATTGCTGACTTAAAATGCAACGAGCCTGCATCAGGGGCTCTGCACAAGGCAAGTGTCATCATTTTATTCCAAGGAAGCTGAAATTTTGGGGGGTTTTGCCCCAGCTGTGAGCAAAGCTCCAGCTCTAAGCTTGCAGCAGTTATCTTTGTCTTTGCAATCTGGCCAGCTCTGGAGTAAACATAACTCCAAAATTTTGGATGTACACGTGTGTTTCGATTGCATGTCACAGTGTTGTAGACCTGGATGATCTTGATGATCTATGACCTTGAGATGTTTGAAAAAAGTATTAGCCTTTAATATTAATTAGACAGTTCAGATGGGTCATATGACTGAGGGGAGAACAATTACTGATAATTAAAAATTAGATTATGAAAATTATATAAACTAGGTTTTAGAAGTGCTTAGGCAATAAAACGTTCCTATAGGCAAGATATTAATTACCAATGAAATGTTGGACTGGGCTCTGCTCTCAAACTGTAACTCTAGTTTAAAAAAATCATACTTGTGAGAAAATGGTGTGAGGGCATGGAGGCTGGAGGCTCATACATCTAATTTCACGGCACACATGTCATTAACAAACTGTGAAGCTGTGAATTGCAGTGATATGAATACCTGAGAGCAACTTTCTTCTGACATGACACCAAGGCACTTGAAATTCCCTGGAATGCTGTGACAATGGCCTCAAGGTTAAAGGCAGGATGAAGCTGATGGCAGGTTGTGTTTAGCCCAGGTCCTTGACTCCAGGACTCACTTCCCTGGTGCTGCAGCTGGACCCATTTCCAACGACCTTCAGTTCACGTTGTAAGATGGATTTGATTTTTGGGACCTTTGTAAATAGGAATTGGGTGTGGACGGATTCTGGAGTGCTGCGATGGATGTTGCTTGCACACTTAGTCTAATCTGCACATCTTTCTAAATCCTGTGATTTTGCCTTGAGTTTCACAGTAGTTGATTATTTTGTGACAGCCCAGTCCTCTGCAGTTACATTGCTTTCAGCTTTAGTTTCAAAAACATTAACATGCTAGCCTGCATAGCTTTTGTAGTAAAGTTTGAAAATGCGTAGTAAAGCCTCAGAAATTATAAATCAAAGAAAAACATGTATAAACACAGTTCTGCTATTCTTATTAGGCCCTTTAAAGGCAAATTCAGGATTTGTGTATTTACGTGCTGTTCGTTATAGTATGTCCTGGTTTGAAACAGATTCAGAGTTCTTAGAAAAAAATCGTTTGAGAAGAGCAACCAGCAGTACACAAGAAAGTGCAAAATGGAGTGTGGAAGAGCTGATTTATGATTTACCCTAAAATTTGCTTGAAAAGGAACAAAACAGGGGACACGTTACAAGGCGGATTGGTTTGTTTATCCTTCTCATCCACTGCTGGAAGCAGTGCTGCTGAAAGCTGTAGGAGCTGTGCTGGCTTTTTTTTTTTAAAATAGAAGTCAGCCTTTGGGAGGGAACAGAAATGTAGATATCCTACAGGCATCCCTCCTTTCTAGACACTGTCGCAGAAAGTAGACTGGCAGGAACGTGCTGTTTCTCTCACCCTGAGACAATGCACCGCACATTTTGCTCCTCATTTTGCATTACCAAAGACTAACAAGTCTTCCCAGCTGCCCCTGAAACTGCCAAATGGGGCTCTTAAAACCATGCTCAGTTAAGCTGGAATGTCTGAGTAATGTATGTTTCTCAAATTGAGTGAAATGAGGAGGCCAAAGTCCTCACGCTGTATTGTTTCTGCGTCGTTCATCTCCTTCCATGCTGTCCCCCACTGGAAGGGAAGGATGAGTGCCATGGGTAGGACCTGATCCTGGGGAGTTATCACCAATATTCAAGGTGTGCACCATGACCAGGCTTGCGTGAGTCTCTTTAGAGCTGCTTCATAGTCTGTGCGTTCTAAAATCTTCCTGGGATTATACAAATCTGATCATTTGCCATCGGCGGCGGAGCAGAACTGCAGCAGCTGCGCTCCTGCCCGCCTCTCTCGGGATCCCGCTGGCAGGGAGAGAGGCTCGGTGTGTCTGCCTCCAGTGCTCCTGCTCGTTCCTTCCACGCAGGCCTGCTGGTGCTGGCTGGCAGCCTGTCCTTGTCAGCGTCAGGAGAATCGGGCAGAGCCTTGCTGCGGAGAGAGCCGCTCTGGGCGCGCGAGGTGAACGCTGCTCTCAGACACACACCGCCAGGACCATGGTGACCCACTGAGGTGCTCCCTTTTGCCTATACCTTCGCAGGGAGAGGAGGGAATTGGAAGCTGTTTGTGCTGGCTTTGATGGCAGGCGGGTGAATTGGGCGTTGCACAAAGCCTCAAATGCGGCGGATCTTTCCATCCGTAACCGGTCTCCTTTCTTGACTGCCCTTTCTACATCCTCATAACTGTATCCAAATTGGTTATACTAGTGATAATCCACCACAAGCCCAAAGCCTACAGTCATGGAAATTTACTTCTCCTTTCAGCGTGCCAAGATATAAGCAAATAATTACGTTTTTAATATTTGGTGGCGCCACACAGAAAAATAATATTCGTAAATTTCCCAACACCAAAATCAAATGGAACCCACTTAATTACTAACAAGTAAACAATGATTCTTCCTCCTTAAAATACCCAAACATGTTCATAATTAGCTAATTAAACCACCACATAAATGATTTTTCAATATAAAAGAGCGATGGAGAGGCGGGCAGAGGAGGAAAAGCAGTGAAATCATTACCCGCAGACACACTTCTTTCTCCAAGGAAGCCAGTGAATCGTTACAGCAGAGATGATGAGTGGAAAATAATAAGAACAGCAGCAATAATTAACTTCCTGGCAATATTTAGCTTGCCAATATCTGCAGCTTGGAGCCAACCAGTGTGTTTGTTTTGCCCGGAGAAGACCACGTGTGAGAAGATACTCACCTGTCTCCCAGCACTTTGCCATTTCCTGCAGTAGACAGAGGAATTGCCCTAACTCAGGGCTGCTGAATGGCCCATGCAAACCATCGCTGTGCCCAAGGAGCCTTTGCTCACTGGTAGAAGAATAGAAGAAGTAGCCAGATTTCCCCTCTCTCCCTCTTATTGCAACTTGAGAAATCCGAGAGGTTACGAAAGATCCGAATGTTTTGGTTGACTGGGTGTCAATGCTGAGTTTTTAATGACGCTGCTTCTAACATCCGTGCAAAGCAGCAAACTCCTGCTGGCACATAATTTCATACAGGCAAATTAGTTCATTCAGGTAATGCTGACATACCCAAACAAAACTATTTTAGAAGGAGCTCCACTGACTTAAAAAACCAAAGTTATAGAATCATGGAATGGTTTGGTTGTAAGAGATCTTAAAGATCATCTGGTTTAAACCACCCCACCATGGGCAGGGAAACCTTCCACCAGACTGGGCTGTTCAAAGCCCCATCCAGCCTGGCCTTGAACACTTCCAGGGATGGGGCATCCAAAGTTTCTCTGGGCAACCTGTGCCTAACCACCCACACAGTAAAGAATTTCTTCAAATATCTGATCTAAACCTGCCCTCTTTCAGTTTAAAGCCATGACCTCTTGTCCTGTCACTACATGCTCCTGTAACAAGACCCTCTCCAGTGCTTTTGAAGACCCATGTTGTATAGGTTGAATTTGTATTTCCAAAAGCATACCAAAGATAATCAGCATTCCTTAATTTCTGCATCTTTTCAGTGGTTCCCCTGCCCTTGTCACTCTTGTACCTGAACCTTGTCTTTCAGTTTCAAGTTCCTCTTTCCCTGCAGGGATCAGGCTGAGGGGACTTCAGTGTCTTCCCTCCATAATCTGCCCCATACAGCAAATATCCTACATAGATATTCTGGTTATTTCATGTTTGGGTTATTTTTTGCCTTTAGATTTTTTATTTTGTTTTTCTTCAAGTTGAATAACAGTTAAAAAGCAACAAGACTAAAAAGGCTATTTTTTAACCAGAGAAAGAAAAAAAGTTGGGAATACTGTTCAACAGGATGAAAAATGAAGTTGCCTACTGGGTTATGGAGACAAATGTCCTTTAGTAATTGTATGAGTCAGATTAATTCTTTTCCAGTGTTGTAAATCAGTATGCGTAAATCTTTTTCCTTTAGCAGATTGGTAGAAAACATAGAGCTGTTGGTTGCCTTTCCTCCCTTATACCTAAACAATTTTTATAAGGCTCTTTTGTATTTTGGTATCAGACGCTGTTTTCGTGATCACTTGTGATGTAATGAAGTGGTAACATTTCTGAACAAGCATTGCAGAGCTGAGGTATGAGTTTTGTGCCCTTCAGAGTCTGTTTTCACAGAGAACTGTGTGCAGTGTTGGGGCCTTGATAAGTTGAATTGGGCAATAAATTGAAGTGATATCTTAATCGCTCTGTGTTTTAGCTTTTCTGCCATGTCACTGAGATGTTTGTGCTGATGGAAGGGGAATTTTTGTTCAGAGGCTACTTAACAAGAAAACTGCTTAGTGGCTAAGGGTAAAAAAAGAGGAAAAAGAGAAACAAAGCCTAGGGAGAGGGACTAGGCATGAGGCATCTCTGCAGAATTTATCAGTTGTGCCCAGACCACCCAGCAAAAAGGAACTTCTGGGCAGGCAGGTGAACAACTGGACTGCAGACCAAGAGGAACAATTTTGGGCAGCTCCTGGCAATGAGACCTGAGAGGGAATTGAAAAGAATGAGATGCGTATCTGCCACAAAGACAATTAATTGTAATGTTTTGTGTACAAATTTCCTTGCTTACTTGGAAAAGACAATCCTCTATCTTTTTCTATGAAAGACAGTGAGAGCTGCTGAATAGCTCAGGAAATATTGGTAGATGCTTTTGATACAGACAGAGAACCCAGAATTTGGATGGATGGCTTTTTAAATATTGGCTCTGACTCACAGTTGCGCCCTTTGCAGGACTAACAAGGCATGGGGAATTTGGGGTTTTCTGGGAATTGCTAGGGAGTACTTTTGTCCATAATACAGTTTAGAAGCTTAGCAGCTCTTGCCTCGAAAGGTCTGGGCCAACATCTGGGAATAACGTGCTGTCAATGCACCCTCTGCTCAAAGCCCTTAGGAGCGGTAGCGTGATTTCACCCCATCATTTCTGTGCCAGTCAGGAGAGGGCAAGCAGCAGTGAACCGAGGGCTCAGCACCAGGGTCCCTGCGTGCTGGTAAGGAGGAGACAAGGTACCACAGATCCTCACAGCAGTTGTTTTCCCAAAGCCAGATCTGGCTGTGCACCTTATGCTTTCCTGGTGCTGTCTTGTTCGGGCTTCCAATGTCTCATTGTCAGCTTCTGCTGACTCCCAAGGAACACATTTTTCTTGTAAGCCTCCATTAAAAAAAAAAAATAACTGGCCTAGGGATTAAAAACATCGTTACTATAGGGTGCTTGCAGTGTTTTATCAGGAGCTTGGGAACTCTGTCAGAGTGTGACAGAAGGAAAAAAAAAAAGGTATCTAAATAGAGGTGATAAAGTGGGATGAAAATGGGAGAAGTTGCAGGTAGGAGGACAAGAGACAAAAGCCATCAAGTGCGAGGAAGAAAAACAAAGGAGAGTTGAAGTAACAAGCAATTAATTTGTAAAACAGTTTCCAAGTTAAGCTCTATTTCTGTGACTGTGCTTGCTGCAGTGCTCCATGTTGTCTTGTATCCACAATGAGGGCCCCTGGAGACTGCAAACCGTCTCCCTAAAATAGGCATCTGTCCCGTGTGTGCTGCAGAATGCCATTGTCCTCTCTCCTGCAAAGCTGCCTCGACTCAATCCCTGTGGCAAACTGCCTTCTGGCCCTTCCAAACCACATTCAGCTGTCAAGTGCTTCCAGGAGAAGATGGCCAAATAGAATTGTTTTTTATTTTGCATATTCCTTACCTTTCTTTAGTATTCTGAGTTCAAATATCCTTGCTTATACTGAGCACAGCTTATTTCTGTTCCCTTCTTCCATCTTGTCAATGTAGCTTGGTTATACCTGGGTAAGTTTCAAGTAATCTTTTTTAGTTATTATTTTTACCCATTAAAAAAAAGGATGGGGGATTCCCCCTCTTTAGAGGGGAACCCTCAGGTTAAATTGTTGTCACCACCATTTATGGCCCACCACTGAACACGGTGCTGTGATCCTCTGCTTCACCTTGAGACATCTTGGCTTCTTTCTGTGTGCTCCTTTGAAAGCTGTCTGATGTGCTGACCGAGAGCTAAATGCTGCAATGAGAGAGGGAGAGGAGAAAAAGAAATATTTTTTGGATATAGGATGTCCTTTTCCTTTCCTTAAGTGATTAGAGGCAGATGTCAACACTTCAAAACAGGCAGCAAAAGTCATTATTTGGTGCACAGATGGCTTTCCTCATAAACTGAAGGAGTTTTAAGGGCATTTGGGAGTTAGGTATTTATGAGGAAAATTTGAGGTATGGAAAGGTTGTCTGCTTTTAGGGTAAAACCAGACATTCACCGCGAAAAGGAGGGTATCTTAAGCTTAAATTGGTGTAATTGAGAGAAGACCTACAAGTGGCCCAACAGAAAAAAATGGAATGTGAATTCTTTCTTCTCATGCCCTGGAAGTCTGCTTCTCATTGTGCTTTGGTTTATATTTTCTTTCTCCCTCTTTATTTGCCTGTATCATTTTTGTTTATCATTCTCTGTCCATTCTAGTTTTAACATCCCAAGTTAGCATAGCACAATGTAAATACCATGCACAACTCCCTTACCTAGTAAACAAGTGTACATGTTAGATATTAGAACATGATTAAGCAACTCTGAACACATCCTGTGTCCTAGATCCTGTATGACTCATATGTCATGGCAGTTAATCAGCTATAATTGAGTAAAGCAGGAAAAAAAGGATAATACCAAAAAAGAGGGGGCTTGCTTGATTTTTAGTTGGCTTGTTGGGGTTTTTTTAATAGTACAGGAATTCTTTTCCATTAATAAAAGAAAGGAGATTTTTGTGTTGCCTCCATTTAAAGATCTGGGAATGCTCTGTGTGTTCCTTGCAGGCAGATTGGGAGTATACAGAGGGATTAAGCAACTCTCCACAGGAATGTAGGCATGCTGAGAAGAGATACAGATTTTAAATGAGGCAAAGCCACTGAAGAGCTCAGGGTACAAAGTAAAGAAAGCCTCACCAGTCAAATATAAAGTGCAGAACATGGGAATTTCTCTAATCGAGGTAGACCTTATTTATCTAGCAGAAATTAGTTAAAACAGAGAGTGACACTTCTAATTCATGAGGGGAAAACTGTTGGGGTGTTAATATCACATCATATTAAATTGTTCTGAAAGGAAAGTTTCCTAAGGGGACTTGGGATTTTGGGTTACGGAGCAATAGAGATGATGCAGTGCATTTTCAGGTCTTGCTCGGAGGTGGGAAAACTCAGAGGCTAGAAATAAGAGAAAAAATATATATATTAAAATATACTGATGCTCATAGGCTTGCATGAGCACTTCTTTTTTCTTCCGTAAGTGGCCTGAATTTCAAAGAGTGAAAATCAGAAATTAATAGTACCTGTAATTCTTGGGTTCTTTTTTACCTAAACCGACATATTCTTAAACAGTTAAGAATAACTGCTAAAGCTGCAGTATTTCTCTCAGAAATTACTGCCTGGTAAAATGCAGACCCATAAAAATTAATTTAGAGGGCTGTAAAGCTCCTCTTGGGAGAGTGCAGAATTGGAGCCCTGGTGGAGGGAAGGGTACTGAGGGCACAGCTGGGGCTGGAACAACACCACATCCCTGCTTCTGGGGCTCCATCAGTCCTTCTGGTCACTAGAGCCCTGACCTCCCTCCCTGGGAAGGTCTTCCTCGCTCACACTGCAGTGCTCTAGAGCAGCACCAACCTCACCCAAAGTGTACCAGCAGGGATTTCCAAGGAGCAGAGTGACTTTACAAGAGGACAGAATGCTTGCAGTCAATAGAAAGCCAATATTCTCTCTTTTTACTTATGACCTGTTCAGAATTTGATCTGAAATCTCCGTTTTCATCAATCTTCCCACAGCATGAATTCTTTTGATTGCATTTAAGGAGGAGTGCCGTGGCACCAAACTGTGCTGTGCCCATTTTACAAGAAACACCTAGAGATGTACCCCTTGTTGTGCACTCACTAGGTGCACCATCTTTTTAGATAATTGGTTTTTGCTCTGTATTTTAGAGAGCAGAGGCCTTCTGCATTACTCTGTCGCAGTCCTGGAGAGTTCATTCTGTCAGATACTGTTTTTCTCGAACTGAATCACAATTTCGTGAGGGAAGCTTTGGTTCTGCAGAGGGAAAAAAAAAA
>VWPU01014643.1:0-74282 GCA_013398955.1 Callaeas wilsoni | reverse complement strand
GCCCTCTCCCGCGCCGGGTCCGCCCGTTGTCCTGCCCCGCCATGAAGTTGAGCAGCCGCGGCCGGGGATGCTGCGCGGGCGGCAGCCGGGAGCGCGGGCCGCCGCCGCGGAGCCCCTTCGTGCACCAGCTGCGCTTCAGCCCCCTGGAGAAAGCCAAGGTAGGGGCGTGCGGCCGCCGCGCCCCCCTCCCTCGCCTCCGCCGCCTCCTTCCGCGCGTCCCCCGCGGCGCACCGGCTGCCGGGCCGCGTCCTGCGGCGGGCGGGGGCTCCGCGCCGCCGGTGCTTTGTGAGCCGGGTAGAGCCGGAGCAGCGGTGCCGGGCGTGTGCGAGGCGGCTGCCGGGGGCGGCCGTGCCCGGGCCGGGCGGGGGGGCTGGGGGCGCCCGTGATGCTGTAGTGCCCGGCGCTCGCAGGGCGTGCGCCTCAACTTGTGCTCCGATGCCTTCTTCAAAGGAAAAAAAAGCCGTTGGGGTTTTGTTTGGTTTTGTTTTGGGGGGGTTTTTTATGGGTTGTGTTGGCATCTGGAGATTTGGGAGTTTTTTCGTTTTTCTGGTTTGCGGGGGTTTTTTTGTGTTGTGGTTTGTTTTTGTTTTTTTTTAGTGGGGGGGTGGGTAGCAGCCCTGTGGAGCCGCTCTTTTTCAGCGTCAAGTTAAGGTAGGTATTAACCTGGGCCGAGACATCCCATGCAGCCGAAGTTTGGCCCCTGGGTAAATAGTCCCTGCGGCGTAATTTAGGTATTGTGTAGGTAGCGGTGAGACTACAGGAAGCAGTATTAAAGTGCAAATTTGCAGTTGCGTGGCTTTTGATTTCATTGTGTGGTTTTAGGGGGTTTTTTGCCCCCTTCATGCCTCTGCCTCGCCTTGCACAGTGAGCACTAAGTGGTTGGGTATTCAGAGGGCATGGCCCTTGTCTTAGGCTTTCGGTAAGATCTGGGTCACTTGCTGGAGGAACAAATACCGTCAGAGGCTCACCTAGTGAGGGGCTGGCCATTTCTGCCAGTTCCATCACTGTAATACTTCAGCTTTTTAAAGCTGTTGTTTTGGGAGCCTAACAGCCTTCAGTACCTGTTAACATTGGAAATTATGATTGGCTAATATTGAACCTCTTGGGTCAAGGCGCTTTAGATTCAGCTTTGATTTGAATTTGAGTGAAGTTCATTGTTCCACTGCCCTGTTGCCGTCCGGATACTTAAAGCAAGATATGTATGGCCTGACTTAAAAAACATTGGAATGTGCCCCATGTTACATATCTGGCAGCCTTGGAATTTATAATACACTCCAGTAGAAAACGTTTTTACTTTATAATTAAATTGCCCTAAATGTATTCAGTGGTCACTGATAAATTGTTGCTTGAGCTGGAAAAAGGAGGAAAGGTTTGTGTCATTTGCCTCATTTAGTTTATATCTAGGGCTTCTTCAATAAATTGCATAGTTGTAAAGATTTCCTTTCCATGTACCGTACTTTTTTCCAGAAGTCATGGTTAATGTGCAATTAAGGAGGTAGAAGTCTTTCAGCGAGCAGAGAGAAGCACAGATAGCACATGTACATATGAACTAGGATTGTCTCCAGTTATAACAATTAATGTTGCTTTTTACTTGGTTATTTATAAGAAATTTTTAAAATACTGCTGGGAGAGGAGAGCAGACTCTGTTTTACAGTTTTTGCAGTATTAAGTCTCATAGGAGCTACTAGCATTGTTCATCTGTGTTAGGCCTGACATATCTTGAGGTACTTCATCAGGGAAATGACTGGTTGAACACATCTGCCTTCTGTGTGGGCTGCCCTGTTCATAGGTATGCGATGTGAGCTTTGCCAATGGATTTCAAGGATTAGTTATTTTCACTGAAGATGAGGAGACGCGTTTAAACTGCTGTAGTTTGTCACAGTGCACAGGCCAAAGGAACAGCCTCCTCAGCAAAGAGTGTGTCTCAGACTTGCTTTTTAAGCGAGCAGTCTTTCACTGATACACAGCAGCACAGAGTTCTTTAAGCCAACCTCCCTTCAGTCTTGTCGTTGCAGTTTTATGCAGGAAAAAGCCCATAAGCTGGCATACAGAACTGTCGTAGACTTTTTCTTTGCCTTAGTCATGCTTTTCCAGCCTCTTTACTGATTAAAAGTTGTTCTTGAGACAGAAGCTGTTGAAGCACAGCTGTGGAACTGCTGCACTTGAGAAGAAATGCTCCCCAGGTGAATCACAGAAGTGTGCATTCTCTTCCATACAGCCTTGGAGAGCTACAGAGGGTTTGGTGTGAGCTATTGCAGCTGAACACACTTCCTGTTCAGCTGTAGGCATATATTGTGTCACAGGCTGTTCTGTCTGTCCCGGGAATCTAACGGGGGGTTCTGGGACTGCACAGCCTATCGAGGAAGGTTAGGAATGTAGGTACAAGAAGTAGGGAGCCCAGGGGACTGGGAGACAAGACTGCTTTGTCCGATGGTCTGGTGTCTGTTGCTGATGGTCTGCCAGATAGCCCCATTATCTTCGCTACAACCTCATCCTGCGCTCTGCCAGAGGTTAGATTAGCTTTTTTATTCATTAATGCAGCTCAAAAGTAGGGGCTTTTTAGCATGTTCCAGCCTGAGACTGTGAAAGTGAAAGAAAGGTAGAAAGTAAGAGGGTAAAACAACCACAAGGAGGAAGAACAAGAGCAAAAAGAAATCCGTTTGACTGTCAAAGAACAGTTCGCGTCATCTTTCACTGACTTTATAAAAACTGGGAGGTTACAGGAACGTAAAAGCAGTAGGATTGTTTCAGAACTGAGCCTCATCGGTAGAAATGATGGCTATTTTACTCTGACCTGAGGGGTCATTCTTGAAGCTACCTGTTTTATTTCAGTACTATAATGAAAATATTCTTTCTGTGAGAAAGACAGACGTGATCTTATTGACCGTGGATTTTGTTCATATTAACATCTTCTGGGCACCTGTCTTGTAAGTCCAAGCTCTTGATTCTTGTTACCACTGCAGAACAGGCAGAAGCATTACTGGAGCTATCACTAAGCATCTGTAGTTTTTTTCCTTACTACTTCAAAACACAATACAATGCCATTTTCCTTTCTTCCAGTGTTTCTGGCCCTTTTATTTCACCAGTGCTGGTGTTCATTTGGTGCCTTGGTGAGCTGATTTGGCTCATTAAACCAGCATATCATTGTGTTTTTGTGTTCTGATTATTTTCTTTTGCTGGGATGGCTGGGTTTTTTTCTCACTAATGAGCTATATTGGCTCATTGCTAGCTCACATAAGTGCTAGAGCTGACTCAAGGGGAGGATTGAAGAGAGAGTGAACAGGACCACTCTTTCACAGCAATGATCTGTTAGATTGGCTTAGCTGCACAGGAACATTTCTCCTCCTGTATTTATCTCTGTGAATGTGTCTTGTGGGGAATTTGCAGAGTGGGAGAGTGGGTAGTGAGAGAATTGTTCAGGGATGAATTCCTAGCTGCTTCACTGCCATCCTTGGTGAGTTGAGCTATAGGGATCATAATAGTGAGGAAGTATAAGTGTGGGGTAAGATGTAATCTCTGCCTGATACGTGTAAAAGAAAAATCAAAACCTCTACCATGTCAATAGTATTTACTTTCTCAATGTGTGGCCACTACTTTGTAACAAGTCATGGAAATTTTGTTGTGACTAAACTGTTTTTAATGATGTTTCTTACAGTATGGGTAATTTCCAAGTTGCATTTTTTCAGCTTCCCTGTGCATGAGAGCTATGATGGTGGATTTCAAGACAGGAAACAGACCTAGAAAAGTAGAAATAAGGGTACTCTATGATTCTCTTGCTCAGTGCTTCAATACATAGGACTGGATATTTTGGAGAACTTGGAACTTGAGTTCATATTTTATACCTTTATTGTGAGATCATACTTAAATCTGAATGCGTTCTCTCTAAACAAGGAAACATATGATACCTATTTAGTTTAAGTGACTTGCCTTTCATCAGATTTAAGCCTTTCTGATGGAAGGATGGAGATCAGTTTCCCAGGGCAGCCTTCCATTACAAGCTGTCCATAGGTCTTTCAGAGTATACACTGCAGCTTCTGAAAAACTAAGTTGGATGCTGTAGACCAGCAAGTGTTAAATAAGCTGTAGTCAACCCCCTCTTGAGATTTCTTTGGTCATGAGCTGAACCCCTCAAAGTACAACTCTGAGTGGACCTTTAGGGCTCTTTAAATGTATCTCAAAACACATATGACTTATTGCCAGACAGACTTTGTAATTTCAGTAGAAGACATGTCTCTATGAACATCCCAAATATGAAGGAATGTGATCACTGAAATAGTGTCCACATAAGATCAGAGCCAGAGTGTGTGTCTCCTGCATTCTGGTCTCTGACAGTGGCCAGTGGGGGCAGGATCTTCTCCTGTTTTCTATCTGACGCTGACACTATTGCTGTACATAGATATTACAGGATAGAAGCTTTCTAACCTGGAAAGATGTCTGAACGTAGACATAGACTGAATTACTTTTCAAATGTTAGCATCTTTCTTGATTCCTAACCTTCTTCAGGAGGTAGACTTTTCTCCTGCCAAATTTCTTGTGTGAACAGTTACTGAACTACGACCTGCTAAAAAGAGGCTGGTGTCACAGCCAAACCCTGTACATTTGGTGCATTTGTTTCTTGCTGGCCATTACCATCCTTGCTGTCTCTGGAAGACCAAGAGGCCTTTTCTGCTCATTTATGCCACCTTTCATGGCATTATGGATGCAACTTCTGCTTTCATTCCATGACGTGGAACTAAAATGATCTTTGGTACAAAGGATTGGTACAGAGAGTCAAGGGATGGAATACCTCACCAGCAATCACCCACCATTCAGCTTTGCCCTGGAGCAGGAGAAGACTTGGAGGAGTGGGAGGATGGGAGGAGGTGTGGATCCCAAAGGTCTGTGTCCTCACCTGCATTTTGTTTCCCTTATTTCTTAGTGGCTGGTCCTTCTCATTTTACAAATTTAGAAGGCAGCTGCTCTCATCTCCAGAATGCTCCTCTGTTTGCTGCCAGACATGGTGGTCTTGTCTGTGGATGCAGAGTTGTGTGAGCTGGCATAGCTTTGGTGCTCATCTGACCATTGTAGTGTGTGAAGTTTTACTGGTTCTTCTGGGAAACTAGCCTAAGAAAAAATATTTTTCCTTTTTCTGTCAGTTCTGTAAACTAAAGCAGTCTCTGCAGGGACTGGAATCCTGTTCTGGAGAGTGAAATCGTGGTTGTTACAAGATGATGGTGCCAGTCTGAACCATCACTGTAAAATCCAACTGCAGTGGGCTGGTGGCTTAGGGTTTCAAAGTGGTATCTTGGGCTTTTCTCCCACTGTGTGTTCCCTACACCTACCCTAGATTTACAGATTTGTGCACCTACAGAGTGAGTTGGTTGTGGAGCTGTTTTGGGAAGTGAGAGGAAGTGGAAAGTGAGCTGCATGATGACTAGATCTGCATCAGGGAAGAGAAGAATATGAATTAAGCTTTCCACAGCAGCCTGGAGATGCATCAGATTAAACACAACATGAGACAGCACCTTATGCCTTGTTACTCATCCTTGCCCAGCTATTGTGATATTGAAAAATGTGCTTTTTTTAACCTTATCTGGCATATCTGGAATTGAATGGTATTCTACTGTTTCTGTTAGATATTTTTAAGTTAAGAAATGGTATCAGTTTCTAGGAATCACTGACCTTTTCAGTCCAGGATTGTGTTAGAGTAATGCTTTTTTTTATTATTATTGTTTTGCAGATTGCCTTCATGACCTTGACTCTGTTTCCTATCCGACTCTTTTTTGCTGCTTTTATGATGTTGCTGGCCTGGCCTTTTGCGTTCATTGCTTCAATGGGATCTGACGAGCAAGAGCTTGAAAAGCCCCTCTCCTGGTGGCGAAAGTGAGTCACTGATGTGGTGAAATACTAAGAGAATCATTATATAGTTCAGCAATTTGAAATAGAGGAGATGGGAAATACCTTTTACCTGTCTCAGAGATCTGCTTTTCTCTTCAAAAGAAAAATATAAAAATTATTAAACACTTTCCTCAGGTGAGAAACTAGAAATGCCTCAACTCTTTGATTTACCAGGTGATCCAAGAATAACACTGGTAATCTGTGGCTTCTTATCTTTTTTGAGGATGTAATGTGAAGCTTTGTTGTGGCATCTTCAATTGCATTTATTCCTGTAATGTCAATTTCTTGTTATGAGGATCGACTCTATGGAATGTGCCCCGATTTCATATTCTAAATTGTTGTTTTAAACTGATTCACCCCATTGTTTTCTACCCTGTGATGAACTGACAAAACCTGTGTTGATTCCCTGAGGGCTTGCCCCCTACTTTGGTGCTTATTAAAAGTCTGTGGTTGCTTTGATATTGCAACGCTAATTAAGGTAGAATGTAAGATGATGTCCTCCCATCCATGAAAACTGCCATTTGAGGAGCAGGAAAGGAGGAGTGTATCACCTCTTCTGTAGGCAACTTTAAGATTAGGAGCTGGCACTAGCATGAAGGAAGCTGATTGTGTGCTGCATCACAGGAGGGAAGGAGGTTGAGAACCACAGAGGCATGTCACTTTACATTTCACTTAGAGTGATATCAATACAGTAACTAATGGAATAATTGGCTGCCTTCAGTCTTGCATACAGTTATTTTGAATCTTTTTGGATTCTCCCTTCCCCATTTAATCCAATTTCTAGTGTTACCCTGCTCTCCAGCCTCCAATCCCTGTAACTGTTACAATTTGTGGTGTTCAATTTTTGTACTCTGTTGGTTCAAAGTTTCTCTTTTCATGACTGTCAGACAGTTTAAAAAGGCAGACAAACAAAACTCCACCAAAAAAAAAAAAGTCTACAAGAAACAAAAATCCAAATCACTTTAGGAGAAGATGGGGAAAGGGAAGAAAGTAAAATATTTCCAGAGCTCTCATATGTATTCTGTAGGCCTTCCTGTATTTGAGAATCTCTGCCCTACATTTGTCCCCTGTTTTGTTTGGGTCAACTTGAAACCAAGAATCAAGGTAAGTGCATTCTGGCAATATTTTAATAGCATATTTCAAATCTCAGTTTATTAGAGCTTTTCAGGTCTTACTAGAAAACCTTATTAGGCATTGTCTAGAAGAAACTTAACAGTCATAGTCTGAATAAAAATTAATGATGAACTAAATGCCAGTCTTGGAGACTAGAATGAATTAGTGTTCAGGTATAAAGTGAACAGCATCTTACCTTGAAAGTGGTTTTAAATCAGCTGAGAAAGAGAAGAACAAAGTGTGTGCAGTGTTCCAGCTCTGTTTTAAACATCATATCCTATCTGAACTTTTGTCATGCAAGTAATGTTTTTCTTCTCATTATTTTAAGGTGTTCCTGTGGCAACCTAACTGTTTTCCCAACTTTTTACAGGATAGTGGATATTTTGCTGAAAGCAATAATGAGAATGATGTGGCTTGCTGGTGGATTCCACTGGATAAATGTAAAAGGCAGACGGGCATTGCCAGCAGAAGCAGCAATATTAACGGTGGCTCCCCATTCTTCCTACTTTGATGCCATTCCAGTAACCATGACCTTTGCCTCCATTGTGATGAAAGCAGAAAGCAAAGATATTCCTGTTTGGGGAAGTAAGTTGTTAGATACTTCATTTTTCAAGAACAATTAAAAATGATTGCTTAGGAAGTTCACTGGGTGTGTATGAGAAGGACTGAAACACAAAGGAAATTTTGCTATAATGTATGGTGAGATTATTTTTTTTTTTACTGGTCTACTTTGAATGTCAATAAAAAAATTGAGGGTGGGGAGGAAAGATGTTCTTTTTGCCCTTTCTCCAAAGTCGAATCACTGTATGAAGTCAAAGCAATATGGTTTAATTTGCAGTGAAATTGCAACATTTTAAGACCTGACAGATGGAAAAGAAAATTAGGATGGGGCTATGGAAGCAAAGGCTGATGCTAGAAAGAAAGTCTACTAAGACTTGGTGCGAGTTGGGATGCCCTCCCAGAAGAGTGTTTTAGGAATGTGGTCTGCTCTGAATGCTACCCTGCCTTGAGGGAGTGCTGCTAATCCTTCACACATCAATAAGTTTGTTTCAGGCAGAGTGTGAGAGATGAGCAAGAGCAGATTGTTGTGCACTTGGGTTTAGTCATGAGAAAAGCAGATGCCTGAGTCAGTAGTGCTTGAATATGTCTTTGGAATTATTCATGTAAGTTCTCACAAATGTTTGAGAGACACCTGTGGATTTTGGTGCAGTTGAGACAGGAAAAAAATTGTGTAAGCTTCTTGGCTTGTAGGCTTCTAACCAAAGTCTCTGTGGAAGCATTTTGGAGAAACCCACCATCTTGTGTCTAGTGACCAGCAAAGTTCAAGGAATATCCCTGTGTCTCATTGTGTAGATTTTTATGGGTAATATAAAAGTAACAGAAGATTTTACTTTGGCCATGGGTAGGACTCCTAAATTTAAAAGTCTAAGCAAAAGCTTTGAGTTCCTTTGCAGCTAAGTGAAATCAGGCTGTTGGTGCTGGCATCCTTCCAAAATTTAATTAGAGAATGTGTCTTTAAGGTCATATTCAAAACCAGAAGCTGAGACACGGCCACAAAGGGTGAGTGGTTAGATATGGAAATTTCGTTTAAGGAATCTTGTCATGTAAGGGTCTGCCTGTCTGAGGTAAAGCTGAGGCCAGATCTGTAGTTGTATCTTAATTTCATTGAGTATCTTACTAATGGAGTTTAGAAATTTGTGGCAGTGAAAAATCTATGTAAAAATGAATAGATGCTTTGAACAAAAAGAAAAAGGGTGCATGCAGGCATGTGGTTTTGAAAAGAAATGCATGCAAACAAGCACAGTGTGAAAACAAAAAGAAATTGAACTCCCTTGTTCAGTACTGAAAGAAGATACTGTTGTGAGACAGTATGTTGGCAGTCCTGTACAGCATAGGTATATCCAGGCCAACTTGGGCTTTAGGAGCAGTCCAGGCACAGAAGCAGGGGCTGATTTATCTTCTTTCTCAGGTGACTCAGTTGACTGTTTAATAATTGCTGGCTCAGCAAAATAAAAGTAGTCTGTGTGGAACTTCCTTTTGACTTGAAGGTGGTCTGTCTGGAGGACCCAAATTAAATGAAGTAACTCCAGTCCATGTTGTGTGGACTGCAATGTGATGAAATGTCAGAATGACATTTGACAATGCTATACTGGCTCCTTAACTATCCCACGTAGTAGATTCAGTGGGAACCAAGAGAATCTGTAGGGATATGGAGATTATAGTTTCACTGAATGTAACACAAATAATGCGTATCAAGTAGTTCAAACTATTTTCTAAATAGCTAGTTTAATTTTGAGGTGACTTTTACAGGATTCCATTGAAAATCTAGACTTCCTACTATACATTTTAAAAATTACTCTCTTCATTTAGTTCATGTGTGAGTAAAACCAGTTACAGAAAAACAGAACATGTAGTGATTTGATGGAATATTACTGGAATGTACAGTGCAGTCAAATAAATGAATGTTTTGTATAGCTGCATTTGCTTTATGCTGTGCAGCCTCAAAAGTTATGTAGTTCCTTGTGAAGGGTTCACAAAAATGCCACAGAAGTGAGGCATACCAAAGGTCGTAACTGGCAGTGAGAGTTCAAAAAGCTTTTTTGTTTTTAGGGGTGGACTTTTCTATGAACAACATTAATTACAGCAGTTTGTGTTATTTAAGTAAATGGACCTTAGCAGAGAGGTAGTAATCACTGTATTGATTAGTTTGGCTTAAAAATTAGTGAGAACTTTCCAGTAAAATTGTGATTTATCTCTTTTACTGCTTTGAGAGAAGTTTTCTGTGAAGCAGATAGTGCTGACTATCCTTTCTTTCTTTGATCTAGTATTTTAATGCCAATGTTATTTACACCTCTCTACATGCATGCACGTAAAAATACATTTCATGTTATTGGACCACTGATGTTTCTCTTATGCTTACGTGATAATGTGCTCATGTTTTTATTGGATTGCCTGGTGAATTGTCAACACTGTAGAAATTCATCCAGAATTTATCCCAGAAAAGTCAGAATTGTGTTATGTGTTCTTCAGTTTTGTAAGTCTTGCAAACTCATTATACCATCTTCAGTAAGGTTTCAGAGTCAGTCACTGATGATCCTAACCTTGTTATCTCTTGAGACTTGTTAATGGTTATTCTGAATCTTCTGGGCAGCTTTGAATAAAGTACATTCATTTAACTATCTGAGCAGAGTTAAACATGTAAAAAATGAAGTGACAGAGGAAATTTAAAGATAATTTCCAAGGATGAGGACTTTGGGTGAAGAGTACATCCTCATCCAAGTATGATATAAATAAGTTGGCTCTTTGATGTAATGACAGTGTTTATTGAGACATTGTACATTGTATGCCAGAGGGATCAGGTGCTTTAGCAGGCACAAAATGATCTGATTGCTAAATGGTTACTAAGATTGGTTCTGCAAGTATTTTAATAGGTTTCTGGAACAGCTGCCTTTTTGATTGTACCCTTAGTTTGCCAGTCTTGGAATATTAAGCTTCTGATCCACTTGAAAGTCCAGATGATTAAAAGCCTGTTCTTTATGGGTTTGGAAGTACTCCACAACTGTGTTCGTGTATGAAGGTTTTATTGCTTTCTAACTTAAAGGCAGCTCTCCTGGTTTGCAAAATCCAATTTCAGAAGCAGACTTAAGTCTTGTGACTCTTACAGATATCTTCATCCTTTTTAGAAAAACAAAACCAGATTTTAAAATGTTCTTTGGTTCTGACAGAGGAGTTATGAACTCTTCAGTCAGTGGTCAGTAGTGAAGAAAATTATCCACTTGGCACACACACAAGGTTAACAAACTCTGGGGAAGAACTGCTTGCCCAAATATAAACGATATTTCAACAATTCATTTAAAAAAAAAATCAGTATCTGGAAAGTAGAGAATGCGAAACAGATGGAATATGTCATAATGCTGAAGGAAGATGTATGTTTCTACACAATGACTTTCCAAGGTTTTGGTAGATTGGAGATGTGAGCTTTGCTGAACCACTCGAGTCTTAAAGTGGGAAGATGACATCTAGGAGTGTGTTATACCTTATGTAGTCTGAAGAAGTCAGATCGATTTATCAGTACAGATCCTTACACATTCCTGTGTTCTCTATTGACTCACTTCAAGTCAGGACAAGGTTTGTGCATAAATTCTGGATAGTTGCACTTCACTGTCTTTATTTTTGGCTGTTGAAGCACCCTGGATAGAAGTAATTTTTCGTTGCTGAAGTGGTTGGTCCTGCTTCAGAAAGGCTTCAATAAGAAGGAAAAGGGATTTATCAGTAGATATGAATTGATGGGCTTCAATAAGAAGGAAAGGGATTTATCAGTAGATATGAATTGATGGGGACTTTGTTGGACCACTTTTATGATTTGAACATTTTCAGTGGTCTGAACTTTTAGAAACTAAATTTAAGTGAAAAGTGAATTTAAACTTTAGGCAACTTCTCAACATCTCTAACACCACTCTCTGAAAAGGAAAGGGAGTTAGTACCTGTGAAATGCGCAGGATGATATGTTACCTTACGTTTATAAAGGGAAAGGAGGTAATTTGTTTGGCAGAACACAGCAGACCTGTAGAGAAAGGGATAATCATACAATGCTATAAAAGTATCAATTCTGTTGTAGGTGGATTTTTCCACATCTAGTAAACTTGTGAATTTTTGTTCAAGCTCATTTTTTGAAAGTGCATGATAGGCCTTTCTCAAGCATCATGACTAAAAGATGAGAATAAGTAATTCAGGGGAAAGTATTTATGCTTGGGTAGCTGGGTATGTTTTCATCTCAAAAATTAAAAGGTGCCAAATTACCCACCAGCTCTGTTGTGCAACCTAATCTTTTAGTCCTGCATCCCAAGTGCCCCCCCCACCCCTTCCAAAGCACACAAGGAAGAGAATTGTGGTAGACCTGTAGTTCTTCAGTGAGAATCTCACATTTAAACTCTTCTGAGATTCACCAAAACAGTCCTTAAATTCCTGACAGAAAAACCTGTTCTAAGGTGAAGGCATCACAGATTTCTTCTCTTTTATACACTCTAAATCAGCAGCTTAAACACTAAGGTCATCAGGATGAATGCCAACATCCTATGCTATGCTGACATTGTAGCCTGCCTGCGGTACACACTTGAGCCCCCAATTTCTGAGGAGCATCTCAAAGTTGTTGCCAAGTTTATCCATTTCATCTTCTCCTTTAAAACCCTCTGTCTCAAAATTCAATGTTTTCTTCAGACTGTGGGCACCCAGATGGTCCTGCAAGATTTCAGTCCTCACAGAAGCTCTCTCAGAGAGATTTAAAATATTTTCATTGCCACCTGTGTATTGTAGGTATGTGTTTATCATTTGGCTTGGAGTCCTGGAAAATTCTGTAAAAATTACTTCTCAATTAAACTGCTCCTGGAATGCCTAAACCACCATTACTAGTTAATATCATTTATTGAAGTTACAAAATGCAGTGTATAGGAAACCTTCAAACCAACACTGCTGCCTGCCTTAAATACTTTTTAGATTGGCAGCAGAAAGCTAAAACATAGAACCGTGCCCTCATACAGGTATTGCAAGTGTGAGAGCAAACAGCAATCTGACATACAAAAAAAATTCTTTGTCCCTCAAGAAGTCCTTAAAGGAAATAGATCACATTTTGAAAGACCAACCCAAATACCACAGAATTTACTTCTGTTAAAGCTAAAGAGGACACTGATTATTTACTTCCCACTACTGACCTTTCCTTGTCTTATAGGCTGCATTGTTTCCTGCCTTTGTCTTTGGAGGTAGAGAGGAGAACTTTCCCATTAATACTGCCTCTATCCCATGAATACTTTGCATGCCTTCAGTCAGGTGGTCCATCTGCTAAGCATTTAGTCAAACTTGGAGGAGTTGTTCTTGACATACATTTATCTTCAGTGGTTGGTTCAGACTTGAGTCAGATGATTATATATTTCTGCATATAGTTGACGCTCTAATAAGCACCAGCTTTACAAATCTCTTGTAGAGTGTCATGAGTATAATAACACTTTTTCTGTAAGAACAATGTAAATTCCAAGTGGAAAAGACCCTAATTTTGGTTGAATTGAGTTTTGTGCATAGAGACAACTTTGTATATTTGGTGCGTGTGTGTGTGTGTGTTCTTGAGTTTTTCCATTTTTAAGGTCTCTGTGTCCATATACACAGGAAGTAATTGTAATCCAGAACTTTAATGGTTATCTTGCCCTATTACTTTCAGAAGACTTCAGCCTCTTGCAGATTTCTTCTTTTCTCTACAGAAAAGAGGAGTTTTCATATTAGTTGTTACTTCATTAGAAAAGTTGTGAGTTCAGAACCTTGTGAGCATGTACATTTGAGTAAGGCAAGCTTGAAAGCTAAGCCCAAGATAGCACTTTTCAGCCTTTATCCTTATGAGTTTTGTCCCTTAAATGGAGAATGCACAACATGGAGACTGCTATTAGAAAAATAATTGTATTTTTTCCATACTAGAAAAAAGCTGAGGAGTAAATACTGTAAATGGATATCCCACTGCAGGCTACTTGTACAGCTTACCTCCATGCTAAAGGCAAGCAGAGCCAGTTGTGCTGCCTCTGTAGGATTCCCTTAGAGTGTCAGAGGAATGTAGTGATGGGATTTTGTGTTGTTTGGGATAGAGGCCTAGTGAAAGCCTCAACTTCATCATTCTCTACTTTGTTGCTGATTCTGCAGTGGTGAAAATGTAACTGCCCACATAAAAATGTGTGTATGGATACATTTTAGAAGAATTGTATGTAGTTGCCATTCCGTAGCTTTTTGTGTTCTCTGGTGCCTTGTAGAACCAGTGATGATGTTGCCAGTATAAATGGTTTGCTACAATACTTTCTGCTGTTTGTGTGTTACACAGCACTTTGTGTCTGGAATCGAAACAAGGTTTCCTCGCACACATTTGCCTGCAAAGAGAGAAGTGAAATAATTCTTTTCTCCCGCTGTTGTCCTAAGAAGTTTAATGACACCAACTGTATGTGTTCAGCTTAGCAGGAAAAAAACTGGTTTTTGCTTATGCATTGAGCTGGTGCTGAAATTGATTGCACGGGAGTTATGGTTCTGAAATCAGCTGGAGCTGCCACCCTGTAATTAATTAAAGCAATACCGAGTTTTTGCAGGCTCTCTTTAAAATGGCTGTTTTGAGCAACTTTCAGTTGGCTAGACTAACTGTGGCATCCTAGCTGCCCTGCAAGGCAGACGTTTTAATGATTTACTGGCAGCACTGTTTAATTCACAGGCATCTGCCTAAGAAGGTGGCACACAGCATGTCAGCTGTCCTCTGGACCCCTTGTTTGATCTGAAATTGGGAATGAGAGTGACTAGATGAAATACGACTGACACTGCTAAAGGAAAAAGCTGGAATAATGACACTCACAAGATCAATTTTGTGAATTGACGGATTGTCTGTCATTGCCCACTAGATTTGATAACTCAAGGGTGATTTTAATGGAGTGAGAGGAGCTGGGCAAGCACATTTTTCAGAATCTCTGAACACTTGAGCTGTGGTCTTCCCTACCTGGTAACAGCCAGTTAAATTGCTGTTGGACAGTTAAATTGCTGAGCAGAGAAGGATATGATTATATTCTATTTACTGAACATGTTGCAGAGTTCTACTTGTTTCCTTTAGCTGCTCGGTATACCAGCTGTCTGGAGCATTTTATGCATTCACTCTTGGCCCAACTTTGCCCTAGTTCTGTCTATTCCTTGTATCACATACTACCTTAGGTACTGTCTGCCTGTGTTTCAACTTGACTTCTGACCACAGTCTCATCTTGGCTGCCTATTTGGTATGTTTCTCAGCTTCTCTTTACAGACCTTTAACCCTGCTCCTGACTTCCTTGCACAGATCGACTTGGTACAGCCTCTGAATTTTCAGATTTGTGTGTTTACTGAACATGAAAATATGTAGTGAGAGTAAAGGTCTGTGCAGTGTGTAGCCTTGTGCTCTGTTTTCAGAAATGGTTAAGAAGAGACTACAGAGTAAGCCTTCCCTTGGTGTGTATTTTCAGCTTTTACTGATGACTGAGAGTTTCAGGTTCACTTAAATTGTTGGACTAAACCGCTAAGGGCCTGGTAGCTGGTGTGTCACAGGATCCTCAGTTGCTGATTAATATTAAAAGAAGAATTCTGTCAGCTTTTTAGTCCAATGTCTAAGCAAGTAAGGCTTAATATAACCACCCTAATAGGCTAATCCAACAGGCAGGACAAATCCATAGGAAGCTAAGCTTTCAGTTGCCTCTGTCTTTTACCATACCATAGTAATTTTTCTTTGCACAGGGGTATGTTGCCATTTGTGGGGCTGGTCATTGTAAGATAATTTGCCTTGTGTTCCTCTGGAGCTTAGTAACATTACTTTAGCTTGCTTTAGGGAAAGGTTGTAACTGTAAAGCTCCCAGGTTCGCACATCTTGCCTGTACAGTTTTCAGATACAGATGACATCAGTGTAGTCTGATGTTTTCTGTTACACTGCCTGAAGAAAAATCTGTCTGCTTTGTCTGCTTGCTTAATTTCATGTGTTATAAATAAGACCCCGCTTGTAGCATGTCCTCCGAAAAGAGCCTTGGAGTTCTGGAATTGTCTTACTCATTCCGTGGCCTGAAGTAACCTAAATTCTCTCATTTGGGCCTAATGTAAAAGAAACTTTCAAGTGAAGGCTGGAGATGTTGGATCTTTTGCTTTCCTGTATAATGTTTTTGCTATGGAATAGTAATTTGCAACAGTAGGGCAAACTCAGGAGTAGCATCACTAAGAAGAAAACAATTGTGATACCAAGTATGGCTTCCCTTGTTATTTTTATTGCTTGTTCTGTGTTTGTGGGTGTTTTTTTCCCCTATTCTTTGTGTGTTAGTCTTTTTGTGGTTTATTTGGGGCTTTTTTGTTTGATTTTACCTTGCCTTGGCAAGGTAACCCCAGCTGGCCAAAGATGATCTTTGCTCCCCTGACAAGCATTGTTCTATAGATATTTTCTAAGAGCAGGCATGCAGGAAAAAGGGCAAGAGTAAGGTAACTTTTCTGATACACTGTCTCCTGAGCTGTGGCAACATGTGGGATAAAAGTAATATTTCAGAGGCTGGCTGAATGTTTGGGAACTTGCTGAAAGGTTTGACAAATTAAGTTTCTCAGAACCTTCAGAACTGAAGGATTTTGGTGAGTTACTGGCTAAACTTCAGTGGGATAACACCATAACCAGCAGCTTTTGCTGAGTACAGGACTGTAATTCCTCACACTGTTTGTTTTTTCTTCACACTTTAAGCACTGGCTGATCTGTTCATGTAGCAAGTCTACCCTTGACAAAAGCAGATTACACGGTGTCAGTGAATTCCTCTCACAGTGGCTAGAAAAATGAAAACTGTGTTTGGGGCAAGTAGAATAGCTAATGTTTTAGTGAAACTTCAAATAAGATTACATGATACAAAAATTATTAAAAGGTTTCTGAAGACAACCTGCATAAATAAAGGCATGAAGCACTGTATTGAAGGTGCTTCTCTTGTAATGTTTTTGGATAGTGTAAAAGAGCTGTATGGGCTTCTTATTATTTTGGAAATTCTTTGGTGTCCTTGTGACAGACATGAATGGAGAGTATTTTGTGGATTGATTTGTGATTTTTGCTCATGTTCATTTTGTGTCTGGCTGTATTTCCCACTGAGCCAGGAAGAGGATGTCTGAGGTCTAATTCATCTGGTATGAGGAACAGGCAAACGAGTGACAACAGAGAAAATGAGCATGCTTTTTCTGTTGATACTGATTCTTCACAAAAAGTAACGTCAGTGTATATAGTATCGTTGGTAGTGTGCCTTTTAGTGGAGCTGAGCTGTCGTAGAAGACAAAGCTTTAAAGACAGAAAGAGTTTGACCGACTGGATGCCTTTTGGTAGCACTTACGTAACAGGGAGATTCCTGCTGCTTTGCTGGGCTGGGAGTGACTATAGATTTTGTGATTTTTGTGGAAGAGTGAAATGGCCTATAGACAGCCACAGCTGCATTGTTGCAGAAAACTGTGCATAATGTGTACCATGTTTTACATTATCTGTGATTTATGTATTGATCTATTAAAAATTTTAAAAGTGCAAAATACCAAAATTGTGAAAACTGTTTTCCTCACAGAAACTTACGAAATTATTTCAATAAAACTGCGGTAATTCAGCTGAGTATTTGATTTTGCTATGTAATATAGTAAAGTAGTTATGTTCTTCTAACAGAATTTTTGTCCAAAGGACTAACTGGGTGGGGGGTGGGAGGGGAGGTGCCTTTTTCAAACAAAGGGAGAATAAAGGCTGGTCGCTTGTTTTTGTTTTCCCTCTTCTTCAGCTCTGATCAAATATATCCGACCGGTATTTGTATCTCGGTCAGACCAGGATTCTCGCAGGAAAACTGTTGAAGAGATAAAGAGGCGTGCTCAGTCTGATGGTAAATGGCCACAGGTACTGTATTCTGCTGCTCTGTCAGAGATGGTATTTGGCATTTCCAGGCTTTGGATATGCCGTTTAGTTTTTTCATTGTGGGTGGCTTTAGATGGTTTGGGGTGATGTGTGTGTGTGTGTAATTTCTCCCACCGCCTCTTTCTAGAAGATGAAATGTAAGATTCTCATCTGTCTCCCCTTACATTGTGTTGGAAACTGTATGTTACCAGCACACAAGGGAAGCTGGGTAAGTACGTGGGTAGGCAGCTCCTAAGTGGTACTAAATGGACAGACCACAGCAGGTCAGCAAGTCCTCTGAGACGGAAAAAGTGAAGTGCTCAGCCCAATACCTGGGGAAGCGCTGTGAGTTCTTGCCCTTCGCAAGATTTTGGCACTCCAACCATAGTTGGAGGTGTGGTACTGGGCAAGGCAGCCCAAGCAATTTGGATGTTCCAATAACCAGAGCACGGCTGTACTAAAGCACATGATGAAAGCATGGATAAAATAAATGGCTCAGCTTTTTTTTTTTCTGCACCTAAAATGTGACTGTTTATAATGTGCCTTGAAAGAGAGTAATGGGAAGGAAGGGATGACTATTTAACATCTCAGATTCCTAGAAGCATGTGATTATTTTGCAAATTTGAAGTATTCCTGTGATTTTTTTGAGATTAGGGTACTGTATGTTTTTTATGGGATTATTGCTGCCAACAGTGGGTATGCCTCTGCATGCTGGACTGCAAAAACATTGTGAACAGCTATAAACAATGCGACAGGTGATATATAGCTTTTGCATCATGATTTCCATCATTAGATTTCAAAGCAAGCTAGGACAGAGTGCAATAAAACTAGTAATGTTAATTCTAGTCCACTGCTTTGTTCCCTGATGATATGGATTTTTGGGGAACTTTATTTTTGTACAATCTACCAGCTTCTGCTGAATTGGTTGAACTTAAGCATTTTTTGCTCTTTTTTTTAGAATTCTGTTCAGGTATTTTCAGTCTCTGTCATTTGGGCATCTGCGAACATGCCAAGTAATAGCAAAGAGAAAATAACTGTCTTTTCTTAGCCTATAAGCAGGCAGCCTGGGAGCAGGAATTTTGTTCTGGTACAAAACAGAATACAATACTTTTGCCAGCACCAAAACCTTTGGTGAAAATACTCATACTTAACAAGTGTTTCGGATCACTGTCAGTGTTCCAATAAATAGAATTATTATTGGAGGGCAAGAAAGAGGCAAAATCACAGATAAAGAAAAATATTTTTCCTATTAAGGTAGAACTTTACTTGACATCTTTAGCACCTTTTTTTTTTTTTTTACTCTTAACTGAACTGTTTTTCCGTCAGAACATTTTTGCTGTAATCAGTTAATAACAGCTTTGAAAAGATGTGTTTATAAATAAATTCACATTGAAATAGTTCTTAAAAGTCAACTTTTTTTTTACTTCAAGATAATGATATTCCCAGAGGGCACTTGCACAAACCGATCCTGTCTAATTACATTCAAACCTGGTAGGTATTATGCTCATTTCTCTTTTCTCTACAGAATGTTCTTGTATCTTCATTTTCTGAAATACCACTTGCATTTTAATTTGCTTGCTGTTGTGGAAGTTGAGTTTAAAATCTTGCAGTAGGGTGAAATTGGAATATAAGTTTTCTGATGCTACAGAAAGATTGTAATTCTACCATTGAACAAAACAGTTTTGATAATTCAGGTTTTTTCTTGGCTTCTGAGACACATATGAGTTGGAGGACTGATATTTTTTACTGGGATTTTGTTTGTGATTGTGTCTTTTTGCTTTTTTTTTCCCTTGCCCCCTCCATTTCCTATTTTGGGTCTGTCATGCAGTATTTAGATACTCGCTGCTACCTTAAGCTTTATAGTGTATCTATTTCAGGCTGCCTAGTGTTTGTTGCTGTGTTGTATCTGGCTGATCCCTCTCTAGCTCTTCTGTAGAGTTGCATTCTGGTGAAGATGACAAGAAAATGTTTCCCATGTAACACTGTTACAGAGGCTGCCATTTTTTTACAATTTTTACGTGATACCCGTGTTCTAAGCTCTTTTCAGTAGTATCACCCTTTTAGCTTATCAGATTAGTAGAGGGTGTAACACCGAACATTGCTGCAGCTGTAAATTGCATTTCCAGTAGGGAGAAATGGCAGTACTGCAGTAAAACACCAACCTTTAAGGTAAACTTGCCTTTATCGAGGCAAGGGGAGGGAGATGGTCAATGAAGAAGCTTCAGTGAGCAAGGCAGTTGTGAATGTGTTTTTTGACTTCCTAGTTTTCTGCCTAGTTTCTGGTCTTACTGTGTGTCTTGTATTTTGTTTGGCTTGCAATTTAAATATCACTCTTAGAATATCATGCAGTGAGTCAGCATTGTGGTTCCTTGCACTGATTCATTTGGCTGAAGGAATCTCAGACTCTTCTCTCAGCTCTTACCTTTTTAGATGAATGGTGATTTGGGAAACACCCACTTCTGTAGCTCTTTGCTCTCCTTCTCTCTCCACCTGAATCCTGACCATGCTTTGAAAGCTAGCCTGAATCCTTCATGTAAGCCCTGATTTCCTGCCCTCACTCTGTGCCATAGACATTCCAGGCACCATGTATTTCTACCTCACATTCTCACTCTGTCTTCCTCTGCTCTGGTCTAGTCCATGCTGCTGTCAGCCTCTTGATTGTCTCACTTTTCCTACTGAAACCTGCTTCTGTATCCATCCAGCCTTCCAGAAATCCTTTGCCTCAAAATTCCTCACTTATATCACATTATTTTAGGTCTGTATTCAAGTTAGTTCTATCAGGATGCCTTTCCCCATTCTACTAACATGGCCTACGCTCCTTGCTCTTACTACACGTTTTCTTGGTTTTGTGTTTAAGTGGTAGCGTTGTCATCTACCACTCAGCTTTTGTCAGCTTTGGATTATTTCAAAAGTTGCTTAGACTGTTCTTCGAGAATGAGCAGAAGGTACCACTGGCCTCCAAATCTCTTAAGGATTCTATTCAGAACATCTTCATTTAAAGATTTTTATACTCCATTAACAATTATTCCTTTTATGTCTTGACAGTTATGTTGTAAAGCAAATGTTACACTAGGAGTACAGTGTACTTCAATTATTCGGTTCTTAATTTTAATTGGAATGTTAGGGAGACCTTAGTAAATTGTCAAGAATAACATACTTTGAGTGAAACTCTCAATTTCTTAATGAGAAAAAGATTTTAAGAGAAGTCTTGAACAAGATAGTTATCATGCTTACCCAATCTCTGTTATTAGAAACCAAGAAAATGCTTAGCAAATGACATAGAACTTGTGCTGCTTATTTATCAGAACTGTAATTTTCCCATGAACTGAAGCAATGTTTCTGTGTAATAGCTCTAGTTCAATATAGCTCTAGTTCAATTTATAACTATTAGTTTTTCCATAGCTACAGAATAGAAGTGACATTAATTCTGTTATTTCAGAGATGATAAATTGCCTATAAATTGTTGTTCAGAATAAAAATAGAAAGCTTCTTTTGTATAAGAAAGCTTAGGTTCTTCAAAAAAAACTCAAAAATATTGTTGACCACAGGGAATAAATTAACCTTCTTGTGCATGCTTATTTTTTCTTTATTAATTTTTTGAGCTGAATTTGGTACTAAGCTTTGACTTATGTAGATGACAATATATGTAGGTGGTAGAGGATAATTTAGGTAATGTAAGCAAACATTTTTAATTACCTATGTGCTGAAAAGGTGGACATACATTGTCATTCTCCAGTGCTTACTTTTTTGATTACTTTTGAGGCTACTTTCAGATCCTATTTTTTCACCATCAACTACTTCCAATCAGTCCATTAGCTGTATAATTTTTTCTTGCTGCAGTAAATTTCTTCTCTACCAAAATGCACTATAAATTAATTGTGTGTCATATGTGCCTTCTAGGAGCGTTTATTCCTGGGGTTCCTGTACAGCCGGTGGTTTTACGTTACCCAAACAAACTGGTAAGTTCAGTTTGCAGTGTAGTTGGAAATGCAGGGCATTTTCCTTTAAGTGCATTGGCCCTTCCGTAACCTTTTCGGTTTAAAATTCCAACAATCATTGCGAAGTTATTATTATTTAAGTATTTATTCCTTAAAGCTCAAGCCTCAAGCAATATAGAGAGTCTTAACTGAGAGAGTTTAAATGTTTCTGCTCTGAAAGTTGTTCAGGTTGTTACAAGAAGTACTCTGCAAATTATGAGACAAATGGCAATTTCTGTCCAGGGTCTGTGTTCCTATCTTCTCCCTGTTCCTGCAGTGTGTGCTGAAGAGTTTTCTTAATGTCGTTTATTGCTGGAAGATGTTTCTGCGTCTCCTGCCTTTGGGGGTGTTAGTCACGAATTACTGTGGCTGGCTGAATGGTATAGGATAATGTGTTGAGGACCTCTGCACCTTTAGAAAGTGTCATCTTGTCCGTGTTTTACATTCACCATGCACTTTGCTAAGGAATTAGCTAATTTGAACTAGTCCTCCAATGTAAATTACATTCAGGTAAAATGCAGATTATAGTGTTTATTTACAATATCTGAAGTTTCTTTTTGAGCCCACCCAGGCTATTTTCATGTCCAGTCTGTCCCCTTCTGAAGTAGAAGTTGTTTAGGGAGGGTGTGGAGAGTGTCAGAAATAAAATAAGGACCACCTGGTCTCTTTGCTGATGCATGTCGCATCAGAAGATCTCTGACTAGCCCATTAACAACCCCTTGTTCTGAGGAAGGATTTTGTTTCTTCTCGGTACCTGAGTAGCTTACAAATATTTCCATCCACTGTTCTTTCTGTCATTTGCAGGTTGATATAAAACATATGCTTGATTAAAAAAGAAAAGGATCCAAGCAAAGTTAATATACACAGACCAGCATTTGCTCTTGACTGAGACAAGGTGTAATGGCAATCAAATAGTTTGCAGTAACAAACCCAAAAATTATCTTTGCAGATAGCTGTGACAAGAATAGCAGCCTGATATGCTTGCGTAGTATCGAGTGCATTGTAGCAGGCTGCCTGGGACTTTTCATTACATAATTGTTATATTTTCAGGAAGAACGATTCTTTTCTAAAAATAGTTTGAAGTTTTGATGGCACTGCCATTTAAAATGACAAATATGCTCATGGCTTACATCATACTTAATTTGCCTTGTAACTACTTGTTAATGTTAAGCACATAGCGGTTTAAAGCTAGCAAATGTTGTTTTGTAAGTCTCTCCAAAAATCCAGGTGCATGCTGAAATGTCATTATTGCCTGTAGTACATAATATGCAATGTTTGTAAACCAATACTAAATGTTCCTAATGCTTTATTAGCAGAAATTTGTAAGCTTTTAACATTTAAGTAAAACTATATAAATGAACATTTAAATTTTCATAATTTTTGTGTTACTACAAGAATGTCATAAAAGAAATTGTAACTGTTTATATAGATATCCATTGTGAGTTGGCATGAATTTTTGTATGGGGCTGTACTTTTTCCTACTACTTTTAATTGCTGTAAAACACTTAATTTTCAGCGCCTTACTGACTCATTTAGCCTCCTATGATCTAATTCCTAGAGACCTTCCAAAGGTCTAAACATTAATGACAGGGGCGATAATTGCTATTACTGCTTGATTTTTACATTGGCTTGGGGGTTGCAGAAGAGTTGCATCAGAATGAGGAGAGGCAGAAGGAATATGTGATACGTGAAGGTGGGGTTTATTTTGGTTAGGATACGGAGTTAGGTTGTTTCAATTATTGAGCTATTCTTATCTCAACCTACAAGGCAAGGCTTACCTTTTCTTCCTGATACTCCTGCCCACCCCGGGGGAGGAGGAGTGAGCGAGCTAGCAGCTGCGTGGTACTTAGTTGCCGGCTGGGATTAAACCACAACACATACAAGAACAGAGCAGGGAAAGAACATTGGTTTTCATACACTAAGACACCATTTTCAGCAAACTTTAAATGTCTCTGGCTTTCTATTTGTTGTCTTGTTTGACTGCTGCATATTATAATTTTAGGTTTAGAAAGGAACTCCTTAAGATCTTTACTTAGCCAGTGAACTCCAGATATACATTGTGTGCAGTCACCCCACTGCTTTTTCGCTTGAAGTGCCTGCTCTGATCTATGTTCAGAGCTTTGAGTTCCACAGTGTAGATGAATAGTCTTGGGTCTGAGTGCACCTGGCTGTTTTGAGAGGCTTTTTGAGATCAGAGCCTGGGGTGAATGTAGTAGGTGTCTGCACTCTGGCATGTTTATTTCATTGTAGTCTATTCAAGAGCTAGGGAAAGCACTACTGTTCTGCAGTGGGCTGAAACATGGCAAAAGTGAAGAAGTAAATTCAGGTTTTTTTATAGCAAATCTAGTTCTGGTTGCTGTGAAGAACTCTCTATTTTGTATATTTTATAGTTAGAGTTGGTCCCTGAATAACAGTCATGTTGGGACTTGTGTTTATTTGTATGAGATGACATCTCTGGTCCTCTATCAGTGCTGTTTAGTAGTACTATTTTAGTATGTTGCTCTTCTTGATGCATAAGCAGAAAGAAATTTTAAGGCTTAAAACGTTGTTTATACCTGATACTCAAAATTTGCTTCTGGTTATCTAGATTGGTAATATTTTGGGTATTGGATGCCTGAGAGCTATTACCTACTCTGATTAGAATAAATGCTCTAATGTCTTCACCCATAGGTTCTCTACTGCAATCCTTTTTATAATTGTTTACTTACTTTCTTTGTTTCTTCATTTGAATTTTCTGTCAGAGTGCTGTTACTTATGAAATTATGAAAATACACAAACTATATACGTGTTTAAATATCACATAGCCATTTAAAATGTATTTTACGTCCAAATGTCTTCCACAAGTAACTGTGCTATTTGATAAGGGGTTTGGCAGCAGCTCTTGTATAGTTTTGGTATATCAGGGTTAACTGAACCTGTAAAAACACAGCCAATCTCCTGTTTGAAGGCTGGCATACGATTCTCAGTGTCTTCTTGTGTCAAATACAAACTCTATGGAAGATGACTCTGTTTCCTCCTGTGCCAAGGGGAAGTAACAGAGGGGGATAACATTCAAGGTCAGGTTGGATGGAGCTCTGGCCAACAGGATGTCATTGAAGATGTCCCTGCTCATTGCAGAGGTATTGGAATAAATGGCCTTAAAAGGTCCCTTCCAACCAAGCTATTGTATCATTTTATGTACTTCCACACAATTTAAAGTATTCATTACTTAGATACAATAGTTTCAAAGTGTGCTCAGAATGCTGTCAAAGTAAATGTTGTCCAGAAGCCTAAGCTGGTAGCTGTGATAAATATAAAAGGTAACTTAGTTACGTAAGAAAAATCCTACTTCCCTTTGTCTGCTTGTTGTTTTTATCATAAAATATTGGTTATGCTGGTAGGAGTCTCCTATAACATGGGATAATAACACCTGTAACATCTGCCTCTTGCAGATCAGAATTCTGTTTTCCCCTAGACAGCATTTCTGGGCGTTATGCCTGATGCATCCTGATATTTTGACGAGAAAAAGCGTGCCTGTCAACTATGACATTCATATTGGGAATTTCTTGCAGGATTGTTGATAGATAACCTGGCTTACTTGAGTTTGACTTGTGAGCTAGCCAGCATGAGGCTGGATTCTGAAAATACCTATGCACTACTGTTCAGTGATCCAGACACTTTTGGGGAGCTCACATTTTTCTTTATCCCCCTCTTGTGCTGTTGCAATTTAGAGAGCTGAGTTGGTGATGTGTAGTGCTTGGTGTTCCATAAGGCAGATCTAGTCTCTAGATAAGTTATCAGCTATCTACACTGGTTTCTCAGGGTTTGTAATGAAAGTCCCTTGTGGGGAAAAAAACAAACCGCATAATGTGTTTACTTGCAGTGTTATCAGAGGCATCAAAATAGCCAGAAACAGTGTAAAAATAAAACTATCCACATTATAGTTCTAAAAGATCGCTACATGAAGATGGGGTTTTTTAATGCAGATAAATTGATTGCTAGATAGACTCATCCTTTTATCATATTTTGTTTGATTGAAAATAATTGTTAAAAGTCAAGTTTTAAATTTTTAGTGGATCTTTATGATATATTGACCTTACTCTCCAAGCTGTTGTTCTATCACATTAATTGCATTTTTCACCTTTTATGGATGGGTTTGCTTACTTTTATTTTTACTTTTGATGACCTTTTGCTCTAAATCGTAATTAAAACTTGAGTTTAACTTGATTTTTCATGGGCATGGTGCATATGGTCACCTGAAATCTCTAGAATGGGTTTGGATGGTAGCATAGAACTGAACTTGAACATGTTCAGTAGGTTGAAATAAATATCTTTCTGATCTGGTCTTTCAGAAACTTGAATTTAATGAGTCCTCTTGTCTTTACACTAATGACTTGAACTCTTTTTCCCAGTTAGAACAGAACTAATTTCCAGGTTTTTAGATTCTTTCTTGTACTTACATCTCATCTCCAAGTAGTGCAGCTTTTTTCCTGTGCTGTTTCTTAGTCTTAGTTAAAAATGTGATCACTTTTACTGTCATAGTCCTACCATATTCCTGTTATGTATTCCTTTACAGGTCTCTGTTCCCTTTTTGCTATTTGCATCTTGTTCACTTCTTTTACTGCTCTTGGTCCTCTTGTAGTGGTTCACACAGTGTTCATATTGGCCGTATAGCTATATAAAAGATGGGCTGATTCCTAACAAGGGTTAAAAGAGACCATAGAAGTTTCCAGGAAAACTTCTTAGTCATATATTGTCAGTTATGCTGTGTGCGATGTAAAAAGTTGAAAGCACAATAATTAATTGCAAATCTCACACTTCTTTTCTTAGGACACAATCACATGGACATGGCAAGGGCCAGGAGCGTAAGTAGTTTGTTTTATTGCTTTTATCATTGCTTTCCTCAATTAGTTTTTATTTATATTACTTATATGCATATATATACAACCAGTTGCTGGTTATTTGATTATTCTTTGGGATTAATTTATCTTTTATCTGTTATTCTCTAATTATGCTAATAGTCATTAAGAGGAATCCAGATGTAAACAATGTACTTCTGCCCTATGAGTCTGTTGGTTTGCAGAATGAATTTTAGGTTTTTATTTCAATTTTTTTTTTTTTTTTTAGTCAGGTGCCTGAAGTAAAACAACTTGCTTCTGCTCTACGTATTTTATTTCCTGAAAGTTGATTTGGTATCTTACTGTATAAAATCTGTAGGGCTATTGTTTGAAATTGGTCTGCTCTCACAAAAACAGTCGACCCACTCAAAGAATGTGGAGATACTGTTTCCATTATCTTGTCTGAATATAATTTTGACCTTTTTCTTTAAACGAAATGTTATTCTAGAGGTTCTTTAGCAAATTCATGTAATGTAAAATATTAAATGAAGCAGTTCTTTTTTCTTTAAAAAAATTTTAAGCATTATTATCATGTTGGGATTTGAGTAGAAATTCCAAAATGTTTAGATGAAGATGAAAACAACAAATTTTGCACCCTAAGTAAAGAGGAGTTGTCTTCTGTGGTTAATACTTTGTATTGTTCTGAATGTCCCACATGAGATCCTATATTTTAGTAGTAATGAGGATACCATGGGGATTAGCTAGGATTCGAGTAATTTAGAATTTTGTCAATTAAGTTTTGGACTTGAGAACCAGGTCTAATTAAGGACATGATTTGGACACCTGAGGAATTCATTGATCACTTCCAAAGCTTCAGCTTACAATTAACTTGTCACTTTGGAAGTAGATGAATCCATGATTGTGTATAACGTAAATAGACACTGCAGCATTTGCTACATAAAGGGATTTCTATTCTCATGAGTTCCTACCTCTTCCCTTGCATTTGCACTGCAATTCATGTAAAAAAGTAATGCAGCCATAGAGGAGAAAGCTGAGTAGCTTACTTCCACCTTAGTATCCTAACTGAAGAGTCAAGGACACAGAGGAAGAGAGAAGAAACTTATAGGTGTGTTGCCTCAGATCACTATAATGTCTACAAAACCCTTATTCTGAAGTGTTGACCTCTGCTAATAAAGCTAAATTAAATTAAAGCTGAATCAGAATCTGCAGCAGCATGTGATGTTATACAAATTGACTGGGTCAGTTTAAATTACAGCTTTGCTTAATTAGGATTAATTCTCCTGGGTGACCTAAAATGTATTTCTGATGTCTTAGCCGAAAATACCATTAAGACTGATAACAGGCTTCCTTTTCTCAGCAAACGTATCTTTTCTGTCTTAGTGTTAGCCAAAACATAATCTGGAAACGTTTCTGTATCTAGGAGTATTCTGTTTGTTTAAAGGTGCTGTAGCCTGTCAAATGGATTGAAAATCTGTCACATGCAAACTTAAACACTTTCTTACACTTACTGAAAGTAATGTTTTTACTACTTTGACAGTATTCAGAGCAGATCAACTGTCTCTACCTTGAAAACAAAGAATGACCATCGTATACAACTTGTATTTTCTCTACATCAGACTTGAGTTAGATACAGGTTCTATCAGTTTTAATTTTTTATTTAAATTCAGGGTTTAATCTTTGAGGATTGCAAAGTTGGCAGAGAGAAAAGTTTGCTTGTAACTTATTGGGGGTTTTTAATGCTCTTGAGCAAGGACCTAAAAACCAGACTTTCGTGTTTCTGTCAGGGACGTAAACTTCAAATCACAGATTCCATTGTTGTTCCTGATTCTTTTCTTTGCTTTAATATGTTGGAAGCTTGATAAGAAGGAAGTGGGGAGAAACGGTTTGGAGGCCTACATAAGTATATAACAAAATGAGTAGGGTGTTGCTTCTAGGAGCTGCGTTTCATCTGTGTAAGAGGATTTTGACCAGCCGTCCCCTCACAATGATTGACTGCTGTAACTACCTAGATACTGTATAAAAATGTGGCTGCTGACTCTGCTCCTTAATTTAGGTTTAGTAAATCCTTTCTTGGATTTGAATCTTAATGCTTTCTAAGGTCAAGTTGATTCCCGTTATCTTGTATCTTAGGCTATTAAAACGCACGTACTGCATTTCATTAACAGACTTTGGAAGTATAATGAACTTTGATTCCAAACTGAGGTAATGATAAAATCTCAGTAGTTACATAATTAATCTTGCTGATTCGGTGCTGAATACAGCATTTCTCTGAAACACTTACTCTTCCTTTAACATGTTATGCATATATTACCTTTTACTGTTTGTCTTCTCCTTGACTGTTTTTTAAGATGCCAATTCAGTGTAAGCTACTTTTGCTCCACCTTACAGAATGCAATATGTAGAAATACTTTCAAAGACCTTTTCTGTTAATTTTTGTCTGAATATGATCATACAAGTCCTACAAGTAGGAGGCTGTGTGAAGACTTTGGAGCATAATGTATTACAGTTTCACTACATATAATTTTTTTTCCTCTATCCTTCTCTGTCTTTTTCCCCTTTTAGGTTTGAAATTCTGTGGCTTACTTTATGTCAATTTCACAATTCTGTGGAAATCGAGGTCAGTAAAAAGAACTCCAGTGTATTCTGAGCAGTTGCAGAATACATAATATTGTACTTAATTCTGCAATAAAAGTTTGCATTCAAATCTTGTATGTATGTCTGTAAAAACAGGTTAAGATACCACTTATATTTTAGACAAATGGCTTCTGTATCTGAAAATATAGTCTGAAAATGAAATAGCAAAATACAGTTTTCCAGTTGGCATAAGACTTTATTTTCTTACTGATTTGAATTGAGTAGATAAATTTCTGGCTCAGTTTAAAGAGTCTTTTGTGAACAAATTTCTTGTCTTCTAATGGCCTGATTGCTGTTTCAAGTAGTGTACTAATTTTGTATGTTAGACATTCAGGTGTGTGAATGCTCATGTACAAACTAAGGATTGTCTTGTAGAGAAAAATTGTAGGTGGTTTCTTACAGGCCACGTAAGTTATTGACTATCTGGCTGATTTTTTTATTAGGATGCACTTTTCAGAATGTGAAACTGGAAAACACAAAGAAAATCTATCTATATTCTAAACTTTGTTTTGAGGAAAATACTGTAGTTTTAAGGCTGAAGACTATTGTAGTGAAAATGTGGAAACAATTAAAGCCTTCCGTTTCAATTTGTTGTCCTTATGCATTTTATTCAGAGTAATTACATTTTTGTGGACAATTACAGTATTTGAAAAGTGTTATATAGGATATTTGACAGATGTTCTGGAATTCTTTTCCTTATTGAATAATGAAGCAGCTATTTAGCTCTGACAGATGGAACTGATGGCAGGGTAAATCAGTAAGAAGAACCATTGCATGTTTACATACACTGTGTTACAATAGTAACATATATTGCATGCTAATCACTGTACTTATCATTGCTCTGTGTTTGCTTATTTCTGCAATCAATTATTCTCGAAATTAATGACTGTGCAAAATACCAGCCACTCAATAGTTGTATGTGTTGTAGAAATTTGTGGTTTGCGTTGTCAGTTTAGTTGGATAAAAAACAAATGTGATTTCCAGAATAGTGGCCTGTGTTTTGCAGAAGGGCCAGGGAGTGATTGCGTCACGCAGGGCTGAGACAAACCAGCTGGTTGGCAGGATTTTTACCCTTTCTCAGGAACATGGTTTTCTGCCCTAGGCGAGTAAAATGGGTTCTTTCACACAGGAGTGAACACTGCCGAACTTTCTTGATCTTTGAGGCAGCAGCTGCTAGCAGATGTTGAGTTTCTGTGGCTCTTACAGATCTTGCATAACAAGCTGTGATCTTTGGTACTTCTTGCGGAAAAAAAAGCAAACTAACTAGTGACCTTCTGAAATATTCCGTACTAAAGCCAGAATTGGCAGAGGATAGAGGAGACCTGTTTGCAAGGTTGCTCTCAAGTATGAGGCAGAGCACTTGAGAGCTACTTGTTGACTCTGTTTTTGTAAGGAAGTGTGGCGAGGACTGGGAGCATAGAGGAAAAATTAGTTGGTTTGTGTTCCAAGTCATATTTTTCCCCTGGTCTCTGAATTTTGTTGGTTTATATTCCTGCTCTGTTCCATCAACACAGAGATAGTGGCAAATACCTACCAGCCTGGATACGACAGTTAGTGCTAATGATGCAATAACTCAGAGAGACATACTACAAAACAACACAACTTCGGTGATATTTTTTATTAAATGATAGTCAGTAAGATTTAACAGCCAACAATCAGGATGCAAAGTTCCTAGCTAGTCTGGGCTTCTATGTAGGTTTTATAATAGGTTTCTGTAAATATTGGCCCATCCACCCATCCTGTACTTAGAACTGACATGCTGGCAATGTTGTGAAGAAGAAAGGATATATGATCATCTGCACATGTAATTTGTTTTGGCTTATGTCTGTTTGTTTTACTGACCTGTCAACTTCAGTGTTCATACATCCACGACAGTCTACAGCAGCTGAGCGTTCTTCTCTTAGTTTTGTTAGTGATGTTGAAATGATTATGCTGTTTATGTCAAGTTAGGCACAGACATGTAGAACACCTCTGAAATCACCTCATATTCAAACTTGTGCTGTGTTTGGACAAATGGCTCGATAGCCGTTTGCAACTCAAATAAATGGAGTGAGGTTTGGAAACTGAAGGAACAGTCTTTCCATCTCTGTTAACTTCACAGTCTTTGTGGTTTTGTGTATTATGTAAGGCTGGTGTACCGGCTTGTAATGTAAACCTAGAAGACAGGAGGCATATGTTTTCAGCTGCAGTGGGGCATATAGGGAAAACTCCAGCAAAACAATAAAGTCAAGATTTGTCCGTTACAGGAAACAGATGAATCTCTAATGGCAGTGCTTGGGTACTGTTGATCGTACTGTTATGTGATTTTAAAATCACAGCTAGCTTCATGGTTATTGAGAAGTATTTGCTAAATTATAAACTTAATGTAGGTTCCCCAGTTGTTAGTTTTTGTTTTAAAGACCAGTGTGAAATTTCTGGGTCGTAATTCCCATTTTCACTACCCATAGGTAACTATATGTACTACAACTAAGCTTCTTGCAGCTTTTTTTCTAATTCAGAGGCTTTACACAGGATTGTGAGCATTTTGCTCACTTAGTGCATAAATTATCTCATTGTGCTGTGCTACTGAGAGAGTCGTCTGTCTGGTCCTGACTAGGAGTGGTGATCAGACTGATCCCTTCTCGTTCCTCCCATCTGAGAAGTTAGTTACTTGGCAGAACGAAGTGTTTTGAAGGTTTTTATAGGTGAGACTGGCCATGATCTTGGGGCTTATGTAATTTTTCAATGTTTAAAAACAACTTAAAAAACTGGAAGATATTTTAATGTAGGCCATGCCGTTCTGAAAGCTGCCCTTTCTGTTGCGGGTCTCGAGCAGTTCTGTTTTAATTTTTTACTTTCCAACATCAACTGTTCTGTGGTTCTCTGGTCATCTGCATTCATTTAAATTTTTTCTTTCAATGGAGTGTTAGTGGCTGATGCCCAATTTAAAGGGAAAAAATATTCCAAACATCCAACAACAGTAAATAAAAACACTTCTCATTTGTACATTAGGCAGTCATACATGATTTCAAAATGTGCAGGGGGAACACTAAATACCTGATCTCCTTAAAATTTGGATTCTTAATACTTAAGCTATAGAACAATATTCCTTTAGCATGTGCTTTTTTTTCATTATCTGAAAAGAGCTGAACAATACAGGATGTAAGAGAGGTTTATGCAAGAAAGTGCTGATACTTCTAAATTGTTTAAAAATTCCGAATCTCACTTAGGAAAGGAAGATAAAACTGTACTTGTGTTCCATGAGGTAAGAAATGAGCAGAGACAATGTTATATGAATTTCTAGAAGTATGACATATACTTAAGCATTTGAAAGTTTAATTTTTAATATTTTCTGTAGTCTTAATATACTTCTCTGAGTAACAACAAACTATATGCAATTTTCACCATAGTGCTGTAAGAGATTGTTTAAAATGTTACATATTTTTGGTATAATTCAGTTCTCTATATGCAGTTTCTACCGGTGTATATTCCTTCAGAAGAAGAAAGAAAAAATCCAGTGTTATATGCCAATAACGTCAGACGTGTAATGGCAGAGTAAGTATTTTGTAATTCTGCATAAAAATAAATGTGTGATTTTAAGTTTAGACTGGAGAAAATATCACAAAATCAAGTTGGTGTGGTTGTCTGCCCAAAGAACCTTGTAGTCTGCAGGAGTGTCTGCAAGACCTTTTACATAGCAGTTGCCTTCCCCTCTGAGGAGGCCAAGGAGCCACAAATACAGCAAGAACTGTAGGAGTTGATGGGTTTGGGATATTTGTTGGTTGGTTGGTTGGTTTTGGGAGTTTTTTTAACAAGCCTTCATATAACAAGCCAGTTCTGCTTGCTCCAGTGGGTATTTAGTCTTTTAGGGGAAGGGTATGGTTGAATTTTAGGAAAATTAATGTAACTAAATTTTGTGCTGCTGGGGTTGCATTTTAAGCTGTGACTGTTTCAGTGAGGTTAAGAATAGTTTCGTGTATTCATTGTTAGCCTGTGGCCATTTCAAATGGTAAAGCGCACTGAAGTGGCTCTACTTCCATTGGAAATAGAGGACTGATACAATGCAAGTTAATTGAAGTTAATGTTAATGTGATGACACTTAAAACACTTGTCTATAGGGTATAATAAAGGCAACATTTAATACTTTCACTCTTTTGTTGCATTTTTATTAATGTCTTTTTCATTCCTTTTTTGTCCTTTCAGTAAATCTTCCATTAATCAGTAGATAACTCTTTTCTGTATTTACAGCGAACCCTCAGGCCTGTGATCACTAACTCTCAAGAGGTTTATGAATCTTCCTAATCCTGATTTTGAAAGAACTTGTGAAATCATGATTTCCTTTGTGTAACTTCTCTTCTGTTTCCAAGTTCCCAATTTAAGCCAGAGTCCAGTTTGTAGGTAGTAACTGAGAATTCTTCTCTGGTTGAGCCCACATCTGTGAGTTTCCTTAAGGATGTTGGGACAATAATATAACAATAGATCCATTGTACGAAAGGACATTTCTCACAAGAGAAAAGAACAAAAGGACCTGTTTGAATCATCCTGTCTTAGAGTCAAAAATCTTTGAGGCACTGACCTGAAAGACTTTTGTTGTTAATTAAAGATAAGTATTGTCCTCAGACTTTGTGTAGAAGACCGGGTTATTAAACCTTCATTCTGAACTCTGTTCCAATCAGGTAGCAGGGATTGTGTGCTATAAGAAATTTTGAAAGCCTACAAAGGTTTACAACAAGTGGCATGTCACAAGCCTTCCCTTCTAAGTGCACTTAGGAGGAAAGATGTGATTGTTTCTCCCTCTCGCCCCTGAAGAATTAGGCATTTGTGGTAACAGAAGAGGGGTGCAGATCTAAAGGGAAGACTGTCAGGATGAGGGATGTCAGAAAAGACTTGCTTTGGGGCTGTAGATGCTGTGTTGATGTGAATGGGAAAATAAATGTGTTTGGATATCAAAGTTTTGGAGTTAAAATGCAGATGAGAATGAAACAGAATGTTGGTGCCTGGATACCATGGATAACTGTAGACCAGTTAACATCAACATAGTTAAAAATTATGTACTTCTGACCACTTCCAGATGCGTTCTTCTTGTGGCAGTTCTCCAGACTTTCCCAGTTTATTCATGCAGCTTTTGGTACAGAAGATTCCAGCTCAAATGCTGTCAAGGCCGTTCTGGAGCTGTAGCAGTTGCAACTCAAGTACCTCTGGTGCTGTTTGGTGCTAGCATTGCACTCTGCATTGCTGGATAAAGGACAGTATTACTGCTTCATCTAGATTTGTCTTGCTTTTCTTGAGGATTGAGTCAGGGGCAATGTAGCATCTTGTAGTCAGGAGGTCATTTTGGGATCTATTTAGATGGCTGCTTACCCCTCCTCCCCATCATATTTCTCTGGCAGAAGAGTTAATTCTACTGGATATTTTACAGCATCAAAGGTGGCATTCCCGGGTAATAATGTATTCATGAGTCTAGAACCAATGTTGTGGAAACCTTGTGTCTTGCTCCTGATTTCAAAGGGAGTTGATAGAAGTTGCTGAGTGTAGCAATAGATACAGTTTCTGTTCTTGAAATTGTGTGCCTTCACAATAATCTTGATTTGTGAACAGCTTCTATTTAGCATTGAACAAAGCATATGACAAGACGTCTGTATCTTATGCTGCTTCTGCTTGTTGACTCTCTGAAGAATTTTTGGTTTACCCATATTTACTAGCTTTTCTGTGGGCGGCCACAGATGAGTGATGGTGGTCTCTTGATACTCAATTTATATATATAAGTGAACACAAACTATTTCATAGCAGAGATGCTGTCATTCACAGGGGTTTGCTTCTTTAGAACATGAGTTTCTTGCACATTGGATGAATTTACTTGCCCAAAAAGTGATATCCAAAGTGTGCCTGTGTTATCAGAACTGGAATTACTCTAAATACAGGATAGCCACTGCTGCTGAACATGCTTGTCGTCCTTTGGGTCATTTTCTTAATTTGTACAAAAGGTGTGTGCAGATTAGATTAATCTGCTGTTTAAAATATGGTCCCTTCTTATGCCTTAAAGATATGCTTCACATTTGATTTTCTCATACAAGCTATTTTGAGAATCTGTCTTGTTTGGTCTTTCTGGCCTTGTTCTGACTGCTGCTCATGCCCATGTCACCCACAACACTCTATCCGGAGGTGTGTTTAGAGTCACTTTCAAATCACTGAAAATGTTGAGTGCTTTTAAATATGGCAACAGCCCAGGCCAGTTCTCTTTAAAATAAATAAATAAAATGTGGTGCTGTTCTGAGCTTTAATTCATTCCATGTGTTCTTTATTGGTCTAACAAAATTCTGAAACCACCCTGCTAGTAAGTCATGCCATGTAGATAAATATTATATTTTTTTTGTATTGCTTAAGCAAAATCATCATTTTGGTCTTCATGTGCATAAGCTATTATCATCTTATATTGATGGTAGTCAATATGGGTTGTTTTCATCAGTTAATTTATTGAGTTCCACAGTTTCTTCTATATATTCTTCTATATATTTTCTACTTGAGCGTCAAACTTTCTAGCCTATGTTGTTTTTTGGTTTTTTTTTTTTTAATCTTCAAATTAATAAGTAATAATTTACTGGAACTATATTAGTGTTGTAAAATTGTCAGCCACTTGAGACTTCAATCCCAGCTTTTCCAGAATTATTAGGAGCAAATCACTTGACCTTGCCATTACAAGTATATTTCTAAAAATTTCTCAGTGGTAGAAGAAATATCTCTACCACTCCTAGAGCATTGGGAAATACTTACTTTTATGCATAAGATATGTCCTCTTAATTGTTTCCCAGTGTAAAGTATTGCACATGACAGATTTTTTTATTTTGCCTGATGGCAATTTTACTAACCTTGGCTAGTAGTTAGTTATGTTATTTTTTTGTATTTTTTCTTATTCTTTAAAAATCTTATGCTTCTTAGCTGCATCAATTGCAACTTTTTATCCATTTTTACCTTTCTATATTGTTTTGCTGCATCATAGTTCCTGATTTACTGAACTATTTAAAGAGTGATTTGTTTTGTGATTCGTTTGGAGTATTTTCCCCTAAAGAAATATATTAGTTGCCTCTTTTCTTTGTGGGGTTGTAACCTTTTGCTACTGTTCTTAAATGCCTAATTTTCATTAGCAACTTTATTTTGAAAGACATCTTGTAGCTGTAATCAAAGTACTGTTTAGGATATAGAAATTCTGTTTCAAGGAAAAAGTAGATAACTTTTACTCTCACTCTGGGGGGAAAAAAAAAGTTTATTTGTTACCCTGCTATTCATTAGGACTCAAATGTGTTTGAAAGAAGTATGTCAGTAGCTTAGCTTTTAGTTAGTTGCAAAAATTTATTTTGTACATAGATAAGCCAGTGGTAGTGCAGGCAGCTGATTGTGAAAATCTGCACTGCAGGCTCTTTGTGCAAGTCTAAAGTAACCTCCCCTGTAATTACAGATATAAGCTGACTAGATGATGATACACGGACCCATAGGTCCCTTATTTACATGCAAACACAATCTGTTTTCCTTTAAGAGACTATCTTGAAAATAGGGAAGAATATGGTTAGGTGGTACAATTTGGGGAAAAAAAGAGAAGACAAAATATTGCAAATTTGTTAATTTTTTTTTGCATGTGGCAGATGTTGAGACTGAAACTTAATGGAAAGCAGACACCTTTGCCCCTTTGTTTTTTGAAACTGTAAGCACCTCAGAACTGAAGTTCTTCCAGTACTCCTGATGAGAGCATTTTGTTTTCCTAGATCTTTTGAGTGTTAAACTCAGCCTTGTAATAACATGTGTGACACTGTCCAGGAGTTCTGAAGTTTCATTTTTGGTGAGCCCAGGAAGGCAGCCTTCCTGTAGAAACAGCAAAATGTCATAGTCTAGTTTGCATTTTTCCGATTTTTTTTTTTTCCTTCCTCACTTACAGGCACATTTAAAGACATGTTTTTATATTTGCTAGATGCTGAAATTGATTAAAGTGCAGCGTGTTAGATAGTGGAACTTGAAATATGTCTTCCTGATGTTTTCTCTGTCAAGTGCTTGCCAGGATCACTTTCCTCGTGTTGGAGCATGTCATACAGTTAAAGCACTGACTTACCAGCTTGACATACGAGCATTACACTTTGCTTTTGAGAAATGAATACCTTTATCCAGCATGCTGGTGAAGGCAAAAAAATATTACAGGTAGTCTTCTGTGTCTGTCTTCCCTTTTGTTATCTTTTACACAATCAAAATCAGAGTTTGTTTTTTTTTTTCTTGCAGACACTGACAGCATCAGAATGTGATCTTTGCCAATATATGTGGTAATGCTAGTTGCTGAAGAGTAGCATTGAGGATGTGAGTTTACAGTAGCTTACCGATCTGTCTTGTGGCTATTTGTTGTATTCAGTGGCCTGCTGAATCTAACTTTGAAAAAATTGCTGTGCTGCTGTGCTCTGTGCCTGTGCTGTCCAAAGTTCCATGTGTGATTCTGCACAGGTACTGGTTGGATGCTCAGCATTCAACTTTGAAATCCAAACTGGTTTTTTGGCGTCTTTATACCATCAAAGGCATGAGCATCAGTATAAGTGGAATTATTGCAGTGCTGGAGTTAACAAGCCTCCATTTGAAGCATCCATAGGGAAGAGTCTAGAGAGTAAATCATGTGAGAAGTGGCTGAGGGAGCTGAGGTTGTTGAGCCTGGAGAGAAGGAGGCTCAGAGGAACCTTATTGCTCTCTATAACTGCCTGAAAGGAGGCTGTTCCAAGCTGTGGGTTGGCCTCTTCTCCAACACAGCCAGTGCTAGGATGAGAGGAATGGCCTCAAGCTGCTCCAGGGGAGCTCCAGGGGAGGTTCAGGCTGAACATCAGAAAGAATTTTGTCATGGAAAGTGTTGTTAAATATCAGAGTGGGCTGCCCAGGGAGATGTTCAGGAAATGACTGGATGTGGCACCATGGTCTAGTTGAAAAGATAGTGATCAACAAAGGTTGGACTTGATGATCTCTTAGGTCTTTTCCCACCTAAGAGATTCTATGCATTGCTTGAGTTTCAGGCCATATACAAAAATGGAGATGAGAAATACATTGTGCACTCTGTTCATTTCTGTGAATACTGTGAGTGTGGCAGGTGGAGAAATAGTCACAAACAGGGTTAACTGTGCTACTTCTTTCTACATTTATTTTCTCAAGGAAGAAATAAATTTTTTAAAGTTAAGTAATACTCTGAAACAGTCTGGTTTGAACTGGTTTTTGAATGCTGACAACACAAGGACAAACATTCCTTTGTTTTTTACCCCTTGAAGATTTGTGATGTGCAAGTCTACAAGACCAACAATTACACGACCCATTTTCAAACAACACCAGGGAGAAATACAGCTGTTGGCAGCTTCTTTTTCTGTCTAAAAATTAAACCATTATGAGATAATAGATTCCTGATGTGAACTTCAGACTCATGACTGGACCTTCTTTTGCTTGGAGAATGTCACAAAGTAGTAGTCTGAGGAGAGAAAAGGGACTATCTACTCTGGCCTTCCAAAACTAAATAGTTGACAGCTCTTCAGCTTGGGAAAGGATGGGGGGGAAAAAAGTGGAGGGTTGTTTTGAAGGTCAGGAAAATCATGAGTGTTCTGGAAAAGCATAGTAAAGTCTTACTTTTCATGGCAAAAGAGATGGAAAGCATTCAACAGTAGATCAGCTGAAAGTAAATAAAGTAAGTCTTTAAAACATGCACAATTGTGGCATTCATTGCCAGATAGGTAAAATTACTTCATCAGAGCTGAGATATACTGTAAAAACCATGTGGTTAATTAGTGATTCTAAAACATAGTGGTACAAAAGGTCTCTGGTTCAGGAAGTTCCTGTACGGATGACTACTAATAATTGGAGTTTGGTCCACCGTGTTTTGTATGTCTTTTTGCTGAACATCCGATAATGAACAAAAATTAGATAGAATCCTAATGCTTTCAGCACCCTGTGAAGATTATAGTTGATTTAAAGGGTTTTTTTGAGCAGCCTGTGGAATATTCTCTTGATTAGTTCACAGTTCTGCTTATTAACAATGTAAAACATTTTGAAAATGTTTTTGTTGAAATGTAGATTCAGAATGTCACAATATTGCCTGTACTATTTTCTCTCACTTTACATAATATTCCAGCAGTCACATTCTGTTTTATGTTTGGCATTTTGTATGCGTAATGGATTGGTATGCAGAAAATAAGGAAGTTAATAATTCATCTTATATTATGACTGCACAAATGTTAGATATAGGGAGCTATTTGGTGTAAGACAGCAGGATGTAACAAAGACAATGGTTGTGTTTAACAGATTGGGTTTGCAGGAAAGCTTTTGGGGTTTTGTTTCATTTGAGTTTATTATTTTCAAGCGACTTGCTGACTTTGAAACTTCGTGCAGTGTGATATCATGACAGGTAAATAGCCAGCGTCTTGGGGAGGGCAGGGAAAGAAAAAGTCTCAAGGTATGTCCAGCCAGGCATTCATGTCAGGCCATATAAATCTGCTGAACTTTTTAAAAGACTAGGCTCATGTTAACTGAGTGTGAAAGCAGAGGTAGTTTGACGAAAAGAGGGGGAGAAATGCTTTCAAATGAAGATACAGGAAAAGTTGTTTTATTTTTAGTTTATTAAAAATATGGGATTGTACTTGTGATTTACATCTCAAATTGAAGTTATCTTTTTTCTTTTTTTTTTCCAATTGAAGTAGAAAAAATTACCCTGGAGGATAAGTTAGAATAGTTTGATAACTGGTTCTGTAGAAAATCCTATGAGTTGCAGTTGTACAGAGGCCATACAGTGAACTCTAATATGCCTGACTTTATTCTAAGAAATTTAAAAATTCACAAGTCTTAGCATAAATAATGAACTTTGTATGTTCCCCAGCTTCAGTTTCTTCAACATTCTGAGCTGAAATCAAAGTCCTTTAAGGTGCTAGCCCTGTACAGCTTGTGATTTGTCTTCTGAACTCAAGAGCTCCTTGAACTCTATTTGGCCTTGGTTGATTCTATAATTTAACTTTGCTTTGTGCAAAAGTGTTCCTTTCCTTCCTCACTTCTGATCTTTGTTATTGTGAAAGTCTGGATGTATATGTACCCTGTTTAAGTTCATTTGGCTTTTTTTTTTTTAAGTCCAGCAGCTGGAAAATTACAACAGGTGAACAAGAGGAGCTGCTTTTGTCTTTCTGAATCTCCTTTTGTATATGAGTTGACGTTGAATGTACATGTAGGTATTAATTATAGTGGGGATTTTCCTGTACTGATAGCAATGTAAGTCTGGCCCAACTACCACCCCTTTTATAAGGGGTGCATAAAGCTATAAAAAGATGGAGGTTGTGTTTTTCCCTTGTGGTTTGGCTTAGTCTGAAATGACCCCTGCTTTTGTTTGGAATTTGTTTCATATCTTAAGTTTGGTTTTGATTTTTTGTTGATTGATTGGTTTGGGGTTTTTTTTAATTCCTCTTTGGCTAGGCTTTTTCAACGTACTTGGAGATCATGATTTAGCATTTATTTAAATGTGGCATTGGTGCTGGGCTGGCAGTCAGTCAGGCTTCAACCCTCCCCCCAGACTGAGTGCCCTGAACTTTCTTAGTCATCTTTCTTTTGATGTGTTGGAAAAGCATCTTGCGTTTGATTTTTAACAAGCTATTGTTTCTTGCTTTGGCTTGTCACCTTATGGTTATGTTTTAACTTGTCCATCTTCTCTGTTTTCCTTGAGAGAACGCTTGGGTTTCTTTTCTTTCTTTAAAGTCTCTTTATTTTAATTCCCACCTTTAAGCAATTTCAATGACACTAATTTTTTCTTTTTGTCATTTCAGAATCTTATTTGTTAAGTGTCTAACCACTTCTCCTGATTCCCTAACATGCTCAACAGAGGAACACTTTACTCTTTCTGTTTCTTCTTTTAACTTATTTTTAACAAGCTTCCCCTTTTGCGTGTAGTTCCCCTGTGCTTCAGCTGATCGCCTGTAAGTTCCTGTATTTCTGTTACATGCTATACCTAGTGTGGCCTGGAGAACTGATGAATTTTGGTGTAATGTGCCTGGCTGGGCAAGATCTTTGTTTATTGCCCCATTCTTTTATGGAACTGCCCTGGGTAGTACTGCCTGTAGTGTGTCCTTGCTGGAGACAGCTGACATGGATTTCTATAGGGATGATTAAGTGCACAGACAGTACAAAAGAGGGGAATAGGAAGTAATCTCAACTGGCAGGATAGACTCTGCTTCTTTCATCCACTCCCTTTTCTTCTTTTGAGGAAAATTGATTTTGTATTGTAAAACACTGGTGATTTCATCTTGTATATTACAACACTGTATTGAATACTGTAAAACAGAAGCCTTGAAATGCTGACAATGCCTGATCTCTAAGTCAGTTTGAACATGGAAATGGATTTAAATCTCCACAGCATGGGGTAGTTCATCTGTATTTTACACATTTGTTGCTATGTTAACCATAAGTCTGTGGCATGAGGTAAGGTATCACAAGAATCTTGTCCATTCCATTAAGGTGGTTTACTTGTTTACAAATACTGCTAGAACACTTCATAGGAGGAGTGGATTGATGAAACAAGAACAGATCAAGCAGAGAAAACTTTGGAGGAACTGGATTTAATTGCTTAGATCACCAGTATGAGGCAATCTAGTCTTCAACACTGTGCTTTGAAGATGACTCTTCGATGTACCTAGATCATTTGGTTTAGTTGGCTTTGTCCTTTTGTTCCTTTCTCTTTGTTGTTCCTTCTTAGGAAGGGGGAGGCTATTTAGCCAATATCACTACCTTTTATGTCCTTGTTTTGTGTATAAATAGCTTATAAATAATATCTCTTTTTTTACCATATTTGGTACTTTTGAGCTTGAATATTTATCAGTGAGGTGTTCTTCCTGAATGTTTGACTTTCTCAGCCTTAATGAGAAGAGAGAAACCCTGATCAGTACCTTTAAGGTTTGGCTCATGTCCTATATATCAGAATTCCTGAAGTTTGATATTTAATTGTTGGACAGAAGAGAACTGGCTTATGTTATTTACGTTGGTATTCAAAGGCCTTGGAATGAGATTCTGAGGAAGAGACTGCTTGACAGAAATTGTTTGTTGCATGAGAGGTAACTGCCATTACAGATCAAACTATTTATAATAAAGCATAGAACTGAATGCAGAATTTTCATCAAAGCCAAAATTAGTGTGGCGGGCCTCAGGGTTTTGCATCAATCTTGCCATTAGTGTATATTAACTTCACATATGAAAAAGATGGTTAACAGTAAGGTAGACAAACTGTAGATGAAAAGAGGGAAGGTAAGTCAATAAAAATTTTGCGAAGATTTCATTAAACTAGAAAAGGCTGCATAAAGGAGATAATGCTCCTTACTACTATAAGTAAAATCAAGTATAATAGAAAACATGGCAGATGAGTAGCTTATATGGAGCCATGCTGGCTTTCTAAATTGCATCTTATGTTTGTACACTGAATTCTTAAAGGCCTCTTTCACACCTAAGAGTCTTTCTCTCAACTTTGCCACAGCAAATGCAGGGCAGCTACAGTATCAGGATTTCCATCGATTATGTTTTGGTGCTACAGTTACTACAGACCATCAAGTTAGAAGTGAAGCAAAACCCAATACTGAATTGTTTGGTGTATAAAAGCTTGGGAGTATTTTATTTTCTACCTTTCTTATGTCATACATTTATTTTTAAATAAATAAATAAACTTGTTTGCTTGGAGTTTAACTCTGCTTGTTTTTATATGTTATGTTCTAGCTGTTCTTTATAGAGAAATGTTGCCTTTTCTATAATACTAATATTAGCTGAAGGTAATAGCTGTTCTGCTCTGGTGATTGCACTAACACATTAATAAATCAATAATAAAAATATTGGACACAATTGTTACTCAATATGTATTTGTGTTCTAGATTTAAAAGTTTAAAACCCTAGTTACTCACTTATGAGATTTATATGTCAATGAAAGTCTATGGACTGCCGAATTTTTACTTTGTGTTCTTGCATATTTTCATGGACTCAGTCAAAGCAGATGCTCTGCAATGGATCGAGTACCGTATTTCATTCTCTCTATGTGAGCTTACTTTTATGGGCTCTTCCTTATAGTTTTTCAGAATAGAGAGCATAATTGTTACAGGATTTCTTGTTGCGAAAAAAGTGATTATTCTGGTCAGTTTTCTTAGAGTGTCTTGTTTACAATGTTTCTTTGGTTTATTCAAGGGCGTTGGGAGTTTCAGTGACAGACTACACGTTTGAAGACTGTCAGCTGGCTTTGGCTGAAGGACAACTTCGTCTACCTTCAGATACATGTCTTTTAGAGTTTGCAAAGCTTGTGAGAAGCCTTGGGTGAGCATATACAATATTTCTATGTAAGGTGCATCTTTATTATATATCCGTGTTTATGTAGTTTTCCCATCATGTAACAATATTGCATTTATGAATATATATGGAATGTTATCATCATACAATCAGGGAAACACCAGTATAAAATTAAAACAGTACTGTGCTTCACTTGCAAGCAGCACCCCTGAATCCTAATGAGTAGAGTAGGTTGTAAAGTTCGTATTTTTTGTCTGACAAGTGAGCAGAATGAGTCTGAAGCGTTCATTTCTGAGCTAGAAGACACTTTGTGAAGAGGATCAGGAATACTGTGGGATTCCTAATATTTGATACAGTTAAGAGTCAATTGCCTTTTCCTGTGACATCTGTGAAGGGAAAACAAGTGCTACCAGTAGCGATCTTGTGACTGGATTAACCTCGTAATAGTGAGGACAGAAGGGTCACCCTTTCCTGAGAAAGGACAAGGTGGTGGTTGATCTTCTGAGCAGGTCACTGCCAGATGGACTTTCTAGTGCAACTGTAGGTCAGTGCGTGCAGCGTGGGTCCTCTCTTCTTTCTTCCCATAGCACCATTTCCTGCTGGCTTTACCTTTCGAAAAAGCCTCAGCAAACCTGAAAAATTTACATACACCAAATAGTAGAACTTGCTGCTGTTTTCCAATTTTTTCTCCTGCTTCTCCAGTGATCCTCTTGAGCAACCATGAACTAAATGTACAGCCTCATCCTATTAACTCTCAATATGCAAACATTCTTTTTTCATTTTCTTGTCTCATCATCTGAAAGTACAGACTGTAGTTTAATGTTTCCATTGTGTATTTTATTTCCTTTCACTAATTTTTCCTTCATCTTCAGCTTGTGTATATAAATGAAAATAAAGAAAAAAAGCTCTGCTGGAGAATAAGGAATGTAGGACAGCACACATCATGAATTCAGATGACAAGCATATATTAACCTATTGTCAGGACTTCCATCTGAAAAGCTTCCATTAGGATAGGAGAAACTTCTAAGGGAAAAGAAATATTCTCATTTTGTTTCAAAAGCTCTGAATTTACAGTACTAAGGAAGAAAAACAAGTGAAACAAAACAAACCAACCACCCACATCTCTTATTATGCAGTTGATAATCCCAGGATTCAGTTTAATCCTCTTGTTAAGTTGTCTGGCTTCTGTCTGCTCAATTTAAAGCTGTTCTTTCAAATTATGCTTTTCTAGGGTTTTGTTTTGGCCTCTGAAACAGTTACATGCATTTGTGAGTGAGGTTCACTGCAGCCCAGAAGTTCTCTCTCTGGTATGAGCAATTAATCATTGGTGAACTGTAATCCTCTTGAATTTGGGCATGTGCCAATAAGAAGGATATTATGATGGTATTTTTCTGGCACAATTGGATGACGATTGTAATATGACTTCATCTCTAATGCACATTTAGTAATAATGTAGTCATTTTGCTGTTTATTCAAAGGTTTCGAGGCCAGGGAGGCATTAAGATCATCCACTTGCATCCCTAAATAACTGGAACAGTAAATTTTATCCAGTGGATTTTTCATCCAGTCTTAATACTTGTTTTTGAGCAATGACGTACCTTCAAGGTAACATCCAGTTTTAAAAGATTTCTATAGTAAGACAAATTCAGAGTTCTTTTTGGTTTAGGTTATTTGAAATCAACTTACACCTCAGTTTGCTACACTGAAGATTTACTTCTGTGCACATTATGTGTCTACAGGATTCATTATCAATGTCCGTAAAATTTGCTTAGTCTGTGTTCAGCTGGATGGGATCCAGTCCAGAATCCCTGCAGGCACAGCAGTGAGTTCTCATGCTTCATCTGAGGAAGACCTCGGGCTCTGTTAACAGAGCTGTACAGCTGGCTCATACCAAACTGTGATAAAATGACTGCTTTATCAATGAGATCAATTGATCATAGACTTATCTTCTCAAATTGGGCATTCATTACTCCTCAGGCGGTCGTGTTTCTCTTCAGTCTGATAATTTATGTCTGACCAACGAGCTGATTGCTAAGCTATGTGCAGTCTATTTTATAGCTTTCTTTTTTTTATATGCATTGTAAATCCTCTGCTTCATTTGATGATTTATTCTGTAATTAATTACCCCACTCTTTAAAGTGAATCTCTATTTTTACTTGAACTGAATCTATTGCCATGTTCTGGATATTGAATCTTATTTGGATTTTGTGCCTTACTAAAGACCTCTTTGGATATCTTCTCCTTCAAGGAAGTGTTAATGCAGTTAAGTATGTCTAGTCTCTGTCTTTTTATGAGATGCTTCTTATGAGCTGCTTTGGGGTAGTTGTCTGCAAGGAGATCCTTGAGTTCTGATTTGAATTGATTTTCTCCTATTGTTTCAAGCTTCTGTTTGTTCTAATTCCCCATATTACCTCATCAAGTTGACCATGGGGATCCTTTTAGGCAATGCAGCTGTAGGCTACCAAGATCTGCAAGGACCTCATAGACCTGGTGCCTGTCTATTCTTGCTCAACAGCCTCTACTATCCAGACTACAGTGCAGACTTCTGCTCTCCATGTGTGCCTGAAATGGTGTTCCAGACTGTAGGTAGGACTTCGCATCCCCAGAGTAATAACCCCCACAGCTAACTACCCGTACTGTGACTTCAGAGTGCTCCGAGGTCATCTGTAACAAGGAAAAAAACCTCTGGAGGCTGTTTACCATCTGCATTTGTGATAAAAGCAGTGCTCTCCACTACAGGAGGTGATCATGGATCAGGTGTGACAGCAAATACCAATCATGGTAGCCCCTGCTTTTGTGGATCAAGGCAGGGTGTGCCAAGAGTATTCAAGAAGGTCGGTTTTGCAGTTTTTCAGTATCCTTGCTCTATGATGGCAAGAAGTTGCATAGAAGTACGTAAGCAGACATGAAACTGGATGTATTGTGCTTTTCTGGCTTAGGGCGTGTTTCTCTGTCCTTGCAGTTTACAGTAGCTATCTACAAGATCCAGCTGTTCTTCCAGCTCCCGGAGACACTAGAAGGTTTTTGGCAGGTTCCCAGCATGCAAGAAATTAGCTTGTTTTCAAATAGTCAAATATATCTAAAACTAGCTTACTTGCTAAAAGTAGTGATAATTATGCTGTAAAATATTCTACCTTCAGGGATCTGGTTTTCCTTGTGAAGTCTGCTGTGAAGAATTTAATGTTCAGAGCTGTTAATCTTGAAAAATGTCCTTTCCATCTTCAGGGACTCAGGAATACTTCTTGTTCTGTTTAGTGTGCACTGACCTAAAAAATGAAGCAAAACGCCACAACACCAAATAATTTTATATATTCTAAAGCCTAGAACCTGCATGGAAACCATTAAGCCAACAAGCATGATTTCATGAGGGAAGGCATTTGCTGTTGGCTTTCTAAAATTTCTGGCCTCCATTGGGGTAAAAGTAACAATTGTAAAGGAATTGGGACATTCAGACCCTTTCACATTGGTTCAGAACCTATTATGAGATTTACACTTGGCTTCAGAAGACTTCAGTTTAGCAGCTTATCGTCATCAACCTCTTAATTACTTTCTGATTTTGAAGGGCTAGAGGGAAGTGAGCCCACCTTGGACTACCAGAAGTACAGTGCAGTCATACTCAAGTTGAAGCAGTTTGCCTCGCTGATCCACATACCGCTTTTGAGATTGTCTCACATCTCTTCCTGTATTTCCAAAACATAAACCACAAGATGTCTGTAAGATTCGTGGTGAGCCATGTTACTTCCCATACAAGGTTTTGCCTTCAAGCTTCTTTAGCTTCTCAGGCTTAATTACTGGTGAAGAGGGGAGCTTGCAAGTCTTGAGTGCCGTTAACCAAGTGAGTGCTCCCTCAGTTCTAGAAGGTGAATTTTGAGACAATTCATTGCAAACAAAATCTCTCTGATTTAGAGAAAATGTTAAACTATGTATTCTGCGTCAGTGGGGGCTTATCTCAAGGGAGGATTTAGATGCCAGCTGTCCTCATGCTACAGTTAAAACCCATTTCAGCTGCTACTCTGGGATGTATTATCAGTGGACACTTCTTGCATGTAATCCTGCATGTGAGAAGCTGAGTTCTGTGTGCATCTCAAATCCTCTATGGGTTGTTTTTGTTATTGTTCCTTCTACTTTTCTACTTGATCATGGAAGGTGAATGTTTGCAGAAGGGTGTCTCACTCTTTTATACTGTCTAGGACTAAATCTTAAGATAGGTGCTTTAATGCTAGGATAGAGAACTTGTTAATGTTCTGTAGGAGCCATGGGTTTCTGGAAGAATTCTTGCATGTTCAAGTCTTATAATTCAGAAATACAGGTCTTGGCATGGTTTAGTTAGTACATATTGGTCAGTCAGTATAGGCCATGACAGACAACATGGGAGTTGTATTTTTACTTTAAAGTTGCGATGTTTAGGAAGGGTCACTGGTTCTGGAGCTGATGTATCAGATCATCTTCCTAGCAGAAATGCTCTTATCATTTTTCAGAAGCTTCTCAGAATGCTGATATTAAGCATTTTATTCATTCTTGTTACTAAGGGGAAGCTGCTGAGGAGTCCCAGCTGCAGTCTGGGAACAGTTCTGGTGTCAGCTTCTGAGTTGTGTGAATAACTACTTTTCCTTGTCTGCAGCAGCAAACAGCAAAACAGGCAACTGCAGAAGGACATTGTAGGAGAGTTTACTGGCATCTTTTGTCTTCAGAGTGGAAAGATGGCCAAGTTACCCGAAATCAGTTCAGAGGAGACTTGATCAAGATCTGCTTGATGTTGTATTAGGGGGGAAAGCTGCTTTTCCTTGCATCATACCTGCAGCACCATTTATTTTATTCATAGTAAGATTATTCAGTAGGGCTTTTTTGTTAGGGGTTTTTTGGGGGACTTTTTTTGGGTTGTGGTTTTTTGTTTGGTTGGTTTTTGTTTTTTTTTTGCAAAGCCAGAACAGGAAGCTTGACTTAGGCAAAAAACTAACCAACAACCGTGCAGTAAGTATCTGCTTAAGTATAAAGCTGTTCGTTCATTCATCAAAGTCTGGTTTTGCAGTGGGAAGGACTGAGGAAATTCTGTAGCTGTATGAACTGTGAGAATTTTGTTTGGATTACTTCATAATGGTGTCCAACTCAAGACTGAGTGTAAAAAATGAGGACTCATAAACAAGATTAACAGTATAATCACTATTACGTAACCCCTGATTTTTTTTTTTTAGGTAAGATGCATCATGTCCTTCCTGTTCAGTGACATTAGTAAATTTGGAAACATAATTGGTTTATGTTACTGTCTTACCATAAAGCCATATTCAGGTGACCTGAATTCCACCTGGTTCTCCATGCTTGGAGTTTATTAGCTAGTTCTAGACTGTTTTTCTTCCTGTTGAACTGCTTACACATATGGCTTATAATTGAGGTAGGCTAAAGGACATGAGTTTGTCCAGGGTTCTTAAGCCCTTGCAGTAATTCCTAATACAGTTTGAGAACTAATGGGAGCTTTAAAGTTACAGAAATACATTATTTTATAATAAAGTGGTGTAATAATTCTTAATCCAGACTTTGTAATGCATTATACCATTATCATGCATTGTTTCATTTGATATTTTGAAATATGTATTGTTAAAACTGGGTTTATTTTTAAAATGTGCAAAAATAATATGCTTTATAGGTTGAAGCCGGAAACACTTGAAGATGATCTTGATAAATATGCTGCAAGTGCCATGAAAATGAAGAAAGAAAAGGTTGATCTTAAAGAATTTTCAGCCTACTTGGAATTTCCAGTTTCTCAGACATTAGAAAGTATGTTTGCACTTTTTGATGAGGTAAGAAACATTAAGTTTAAAAATTTTACTACTTCTGGTAAACTCCACTGTAGCCTACTTCTGTTTCAATTGAATTCACTGAGGTCTGATTTCTGAGCACTTCACCATAAAATTTGCTTACTGCACTTCTCTTTCAGCGAGGTAAGGGCACCTATCATCAGCTAAATAAAGCATTCCTTCAGGTAGAACTTAAAAGGAGTATCAGCTGGACAAAAACTATCTTTTTTTCTAGATGCAGAATATGAAGAGGAAAAAAGGTAGGGTCAGGCAAAACCTCTGTTGCTGCTCATTGCAGCCAAATGCAATGTCTGTTAGCTGATATTTCATTTACCTTGTAAATAAATGACTCATTCTTCTACGAGCCTGAAACCTGAAGGATCTTGGCAAATCAGCCAGGTTTTTGTTCCTCTGGCAATGTCAGAATGGGGAAATGACAATTATCCTTGTCTGGATGAGGTGCTGTCTGGACCAGGAGATGGTTATGTCCACAGTGTTCTCTCTTGGAGCAGATGTCATGTATTCAGGGCTCAAATTAGGGTGCATTGTCCTCCAGTTCTCTGGTTTTAATTTCAGCCCAGTGATTCAGATGGTTTAATGGAAAAATCTTAAATATGCAAGTGAAGGCTGACAGTAGCAGCACTGTCTTCCAAGAATATTTAAACTATGACTTTTGAGACTCTGAAAAGGATCTGCAGAGCTTTCACCCAGATTCTTGTCCTCGTGTAATTTCATTTCAGTGAGACTGGTTTTTTTGTCATGGCACTTATAACAATCTTTCTGAATATTCTGCATTTTTAGCAACTGTTAGTTATTTATGAAAATTCTCAGACAAACTACACTGTTTTGAGGGGAGATTTTCCTTCACAGAATGAAGATGGCGTAATTGACGTTCGGGAATTCGTCATTGCTCTGTCAGTTGTCTGTAAGCCATCCAAAACTCTGCAAACAATTCAGTTGGCATTTCAGGTAAGCAGCATTTTCTTGCTCTATGTAGTTTACTTATGTTTAGAAATTATTAATACTAGCATTAGACTCAATAGAAGTTTCCACATTCCCTTTTAATACTTTATTACATTTTAAAACAATATTAATGGAAAGTTAGATGAAGAGTGCATGTTAACAAGGAATGCATTGCAAGTGTAAGTTGTGTAAAATTATGGAAGTGTGCTGTTTGAAATTGTTCTTTGTAGAACTCCAGTAGAATCCTTTTCAGCAAATTAAGTGTCAAACCTCAAGTCCTTTGTATTGATTCCTCTAAACAAACAGGCTGTTGCGTTGCACTTACTACTCTTAGAACATTTCAATCAAATCTAATTTTTCAAGTTAATAAAGTATTTTTAAAAATTTCCTACATGTTAATAGAGATTATTTTTTATCTACTTTTTTCTTCTTGTTAAAATTTTCTTCCCTCTTAGTCTTGCCATGTATGTGTGGTGGTCCTGCAGTCTTTGTCCAGAATTGATGATTCCCAGAAGTGCTCCTGATCTTGCTCTAGCCTCAGTGGTTTGTTGTAGCATTACCATAGATTGTTAATGCAAGCTTTTTGGGAAAGTGACAGCAGCAAAGCTTAACCAATGGGTTTCTGACACCTTGATTTATTACTTTTTAATTAATTTCTTTAATGTTACTGTTTCAACATGCAAACTCTGCTGCATCCTGCATCATCTTTTCCCTTTGCCTTGAATTCACACGGTCTTCAGTGTTACTGAAACTGAGAAGTGCTAAGTCTTGATGCTGTCTTCACTAGTGAATGCATGGAGCTCAGAGCATTCAATTGCATGGTGCTACATTGCAGCCTTATTTTCCATGTAGTTGTATTCAGGTTCTTCAGCATGACGACTTTAACTACGTTTTGCTGAAGAAATGAGGCTCCTGTGAATGCTTAGTGTTCACATGTATCATCCTTACCCTTCGGCCAGAATCCAATAAATTTGGCAAAGGAGGAAGGAGCAAAAATATTTAGTTCCTACAAATATTGTGGGAAATCTGCCATTAGTAGCTGCTATTTATTGCTGCTTCTGAGGGAGAAGCAGAAAGGTCTCTGTCCTGGCTTGGTCCATTTCAGCTATAAAATGGCATAGATAAATAGTCAGGTGTGGTTTGGTCCGCTCTGTGTCTTCATACTAAAATGAAAAAATTTTAAGTAAATGTAAAGGGGCCTTTCGGAAAATTTTCTTTTATTTGATTTAGCTGTCATGTTTCATGATGTGCAATATATCAATTTATCATTTGAGAGGAAGAAAAGCTCAGATTGGGTGGTTATTTTTTTTCTGGAAGCACTTGAAGTTAATTAAACTGTTTCTTAGGAAAATTTCTGTTCTTCGTTGTCTGCTTCATTCTCCAACTCATAATACATAAGTTTGAGTTGCTTTGTTAATTACAAAATATAAAGTTAGCTATAAAACTGCAAAGAAGCTTTATTTGTGTGTTAAGAAGGGGAAGTACTCAGCAAGAGGAAGCTCATTTTATCCTGCTAGTGATGATTGGAAGGGTTAAGAAAAGTCTCAAACTGAGGAAATTGTGCTCATTCTAGGAGAAAAAAAAAAAAAGGAAAGGGAACCTTTTTCAGTCCTTTCCTACCTCTTCTCCTTACTTCACATACAATAAGATATTCACACAGCTTACCTGGAGCCATTGAAGGATCTAGCAAGTTCATGAGTGTATGACTGAACAGGTGCTGTCCTCTGCCACATGCTACTTCTTGCTGTCATTTGCTTTCAGGAAAAGTGAAACATTTCACATAGCTACAAGTTTTCAAAGTTAAAGTGTTTAGTATATGACTGATGAACTTGAAAAATAGTATCATTATATGGAGTTAATAGGAAACTGTGGGGAGCGGGAGATACATGCGAAGGCTGTGCTGCCGTTCAGTGCTACGTTCATAGGCTGGAGAGTTCGATGGGGAGAAACCTGATGAGGTTCTGATGCCTTGTAGAGGCTGACCTGGAACAGAGGCTGGACAGAGTGAAAGGATAAAGGGTAGGTATTTATTGAAAGGCCTTCACAGGGTACACCTTGGGCAGTGCAGGAGTCTCGCAGAGACTACACCCAGGATGGACACAGTCACACGTTTTTGGGACAGGTATAAGTTTTGTCCATTTGCACATCAGAGGTTAATTCTCCAGTTACAGCTTCAGGCAGTGCAGTCCCATTCTCTGAGTTTGATACCCCCCAACTCACTTTTGTTTACATTTCTCAGGGCCTGAGGCAGTGAGGTGTCCTTGATTCTCAGGCCTAGAGAGGAATTATTGTGTCTGACAAAAAAGGGAAAAGCAGTTGCAAACACTCTATACGGAGTTCAGAGTTATAAACTAAAGGAGTGGAGGATTACCAATATATGAAAATATAAAAGCTAAAATCCTAAGGCATCAGTTCAGCAAGGGTAAGTGCAGGGTTCTGCACCTGGAGAGGAATAACCCCAAGCACCAGCACAGGCTGGGGTCTGACCTACTGAAAGCAGCTCTGCAGATAAGAGCCTGGGAGTCTTGCTGGATGACAAGGTGACCATGAGCCAGCAGTGTCCTTGTGGCCTGGAGAGCCAGTGGGATCCTGGGGTGCATTGGCAAAAGTGTGGCCAGCAGGTCAAGGGAGGTGTGATCCTGCCCCTCTGCTTGGTCTTAGTGAGACCACATCTGGAGTGCTGTGTCCAGTTCTGGGCTCCTCAGCACAAGAAAGACAAGGAGCTACTGGAGAGGGCCCAGTGAAGGCCACAAAGATGAGGGGGGGTGTGGAAGCATCTCTCTTATGAGGAGAGACTGAGGGAGCTGGGGATGTTTAGTCTGGAGAAAAGAAGAGTGAGAGAGGATCTCATTAATGCATGTACATATCTCAAAGGTGAGTGTCAGGACAGTGGTGCCAGACTCTTTTCAAGGGTGCCCAATGACAGAATGAGGAGCAATGGCCATAAACTAAATTACAAGAAGTTCCACCTCAAGATGAAGAAGAACTTATTTATGTTGAGGGTGGCAAAGCACTGGAACAGGCTTCCCAAGGAGGTTGTGGAATCTCCCTTTCTGGAGACATTCCAAACACACCTGGATGCACTGCTGTGCACCCTGCTCTAGGTGACCCTGCCTTGGCAGGTGTTTTTGACTAGCAGCAGCACTCTGGTGTAAGTGCTACACCTTCCCTTCCAACTGCTAAAGAAACTAAAGGCTGTTGTAAATCTTGTCAATATGGTGTTTGTGAACCGGACCACCCAGTATTACCTGACTACTTGTTCTGTGAAAATGTAGCAGGTTTTATTAGAGAAATGTCTTGTTCTTTGTCCTATTCCTCTGAAACAGTGTGCAGGTTAGGTGCTGGGGGGAAAAGGCAAGATTACTGATTTGAGCATATTTTGTCTTCCACAGAACTTCAATATTTTTATTCCACTACGGTGTGCTGTCTCGTGTCAACAGCTTCTGCTTGTGTGAAAAATACATACTTATGCCTGTTTTGTTCAATCTCATCAGTTCCCACCTTCTCAGTGATGTAAACAAATTAAAAGGAAGTTTCCAAAACAGCACTTTTTACATGGTTAGATGTTTGCAATGTTGTCATGCTTGAAAAGGAGACAGGAATGTTTCAAAAACTCTTCTCTCTCAATTAACATTGTACAGGCAAATTGAGTTATTTTAAGGAAGCTTAATGAAGCTGTATTTTGTACAGATGTTTTGAAGTATTCAGGTCCATTTCTCAGGGAAAAACACTACACATGTGTAAAGATGGAATGAGACTGAACAATTATTCTTAGTTATCAATCTGCCAGTAGTAAAGGTAACACTTTCTATGAGGTAACTCTTTAGGATGTAAGATTATGCAAATTATTGTTTTCTAGAATAAATACTTGTGGAAAATTATATGCCCATCACTGATGTATGGGGTAGGATTCTCCTGATTAATACCATTTAGATACAAGCATTTTATGCAAACTGGCTTTTGGATTTTGGTCAAAGGAATCTTGAGTTTTACATCTGACCAAGTGGAAATGGTATCTGATTTAGGCTGTCCTAAATATATCTCCCGATATCACAGACTGTCTTGGAGTTTAGACACATACCTCAATGGACTGAACATTATTCTCAGTTATATGTTTGGAAAACATTGTTAGTGTTTGACAGTCTTGTCACTGAATATCATGGTAATTCCAGTGGCTAGGCATGTAAACATAGGACTTTTTTCTGAATGTAGAAAGCTTTACTTTCTAAGCATACACAGGTGAACTGATGATATTTTTTACCCAGACTAATCTGAAATCCTTGATCTATATCACATCAGTGTGAGAATGACTAGGATTTCTAATACCAAATTTTTATTTTGCTTTACTTCAATGTAGTGCTGTTTATAGGAGTTGGCATTCAGCTTTACAATGATTTATTTTGCTGTCTTGGTTGTTCATAGCTGTACCAGTCAGAAGGCGGAACTATAACAGAAGAGGATTTAGCTCATATTCTGAAGACTGCCATGGGTGTGTCACAGATTGATGTTACACATCTTTTTAGAGCTGTAGATGAAGAAGAAAAAGGAAAGATTACATATGGTAGGTATTCTAACTGCATCTGAACTGTCACACAATGTCAAAGTTGCCTGCACACACATTGATAAACAAAGCAGTTACATTTTTATTAAACTCTACCTTTTTTTAGTTGGCTTGATGACTTCAATATTGATAACAGCACTGCAAACAAAGTAAATTTACATTTTAAAAAATGAGTCTCACCTTTGGTATCAAATGCCATGTTTTCAGTCTCCCTTCTACATCAAGTCACATAATACAAGGATTAGCTCTTTCTGTATATTCTGGTCTGTGACTTCCATGTATGTGAATGTGTATTTTTAAAGAAAGCTACCTTAGCTCTGCCCAGTTGTTTTGTCTCTTGTGTCTGGGAGCAGGAAATGAGGGGGTTAACCAGGCTGCCTATTCTGTAGTCTGTAATATAGGTGGAACAGAGGCAAGAAAGTTGCATTTGAAAAATTGAGACCTGGGTGAATAGATTATGCTGAGAGTCAGAGTACTTGGGTGTTACTTCAGATTCTTTGTTTTATGCAGTAAGGTTCTCAATTTAGTTGTATCATTTGAGTATGAACTGAGTTGTTGATAGTCAACATAGTATGTATCTCCAGTAGAGGTCCTTATGACACACCCTGCTCTAATTGTTTTCCCTCAGGATAATCAGTACGTATTTAATTTGAAAAAATCTTACAAATTAATACATCAGTGTTACTAGGTCATAGTTTCTACGCTACTAATTCCTGTGTTTCAGTCATACAGTCTGTATGTAAAGCTTCAAATAGACAAATACTTTAGAGTTACTGAAATCAGTATCATTGCCACTGTCCTTTCTTTTTTTCCTGACTACCATGTCTTCTATCCTTGCTTCCTGCTGTACTACCCCTTTCCTTTCTGTGCCTCTTATTTGTCACATCCCCAGCATTTCCACATCCATCCTGCCCATTGCCTTCTTCCTGCCAATCACTATTGCTCCTTGTCTTCCAACTCATGTGTGCAGTGACTCAGCTCTTCCCCCCACCTCCCAGTCCCCAGCTTCAAAAATACCAGCACAAATTTTCAACTGGTAAGCATTGCAGAACTCTAATTTTGGCACATTTCATTGTTTGAGAATAGCTAAATTTGTAGTCATGTACAAGTGAACGCAGACTAGGTCATGTGAGTTACCAAAGAATTCATATTTTAATATTCATCTTTAATAGTTTCATTTAATCTGCAATTTTTCCCTAAGTGGTCATCATATGTTCCCATCACAAGAAACTCTGGACCACCGAGCCACAGCAGTGGCCACTGGAGTGCTTGGCTCTCACTCCCACTATTTTATTTCCTGTAGTCAAGAATAGTCTCTTGTGATGCAACACAAAGTAGGTAGTAGGATGGTGTTTACATAATTTCTTTGAAACTTTCTTCAGTGCTTTTTCTGAGAGAAGTGCTAATTTTGTAATAGAAACATGCCATTTCAGCATATCTGGAAGGTTAATAGTGAGAGTAAATATCCAATTTATTAGATTAGAGAATTAGAAGTTGCAAATAAACTTTTGGTATGGCATTTCTGTTTTGAAAGTTCCTGCCATAAATATTCAGCCTCTTGCCTTTCCTGAGAATATGTGGAACTTCACACATGCTCAATTTGTTGCACTTACTTACTAGAAAGGAGAGGTGAAAAAACTTGCAGACTACACGATTCTGAAGATACTGTCCGGACAAGTCTGGGAAATCAAAACATTGTATGTGGTGGAACTGGTGTGACTTTGGATACACACAGCAGAGGTCTACTGACAATCTCCTTTCTAGGGTGTTGGAATTTAAAGCAGGAATATTAAGTAGACTCTTACTTGTAAGAACAAAAGATAAAATATCTAAAGTATCAAACCTAAATTACTGCACACACGGCGGAGTCCTTGAAGCCACAGATCTCATCCCAGGGGAGGAGCTCAGGTTGCAGGTAAACAAAATACCAATAGTAAAATCAAGATTGTGTAACTAGATTGGTAATTGTGACTCTGAATTGTTGGAAATCTGGATTTTTGTTGCATGGTTGAAAGCACACCGGTTGCCAAAGATCTATGTATCAGTTCTCTTAAGCAGTGTGCAGTTGGCTTAGTTATTCAGATGCACTTTGATTGCAAAGCTTTTCCTTTTAGTCTAATATAGACAGAGGCAAGATTTATCAGTCTTAAGAGGTGATTCTGGAGAGTTTGGATAGGTTCTCTAGGATGGCATCTCAAATTCTAGGAAACTCTCCACCAGCTCTTGACAGACAATTCAGACTGTGAAAGTGTTCTGAAGACTGCCTGGCTTACTGTAGCTGCAAAAAAAGGGGGAATTGGCCATATTCAGAGTATCTGTATGGATGAACAATCAGAGAAGGAAGAATTATTTCCTTAAAATGATTATATATTAACCACAGGATTATTCTATTAAGTTGCTGTTCACTAAGGTAATTATGTAGCTGAGTGGAAACAAAAACTAGAGGAGATTAATGAACACAGATCTTCCAGGAGGAACATCTAGTAGGAGGGTGTTTCAAGGGTAGGAGAAAAACCTCTTGAAGTTCTCATAGTACATGTGCATACTTAATGCAAATATATATGAGTCTTAACTCCACTTTTGGTTCTTTCCTTATGTCTCATTGCTCTTAATGGAGGTGGGAAGCAAAATCACCTTTTCCCCCCAGTCAATGACTTAGGTGATCTTTTCCTTCAGTCTAATGCTTCACAGACTGCTTGCTTTCAGTTTCAGCTCCAAGATGAGACCTGTGATTAGAAGGAATGCTGGAATAGTTGGTTTTTTCTATATCACCTTGTTTCACATTTCTGATGAATGAGGCAAATGGGACTCCAAGCACTTTTCATTTCACTCTGCTAAGTACAACTTTGATAAATATTCTTTAATATTTTCAGGACTTGTTTCAGCAGGGCCCAAAATGTCAGCTTACTGAGATCTATCCAAAATGTTACTCTGTTTGTTTTCCCCTTTCTTCACAAAGACCTTATGATTTATACGATCCATCAGCCTGTTGTACATAGAGGTTTTTCAACATAGATGGTAATGTTGGTTTTCATGACCTAAACTTCATAAACTTTTGTTGAAGTTACAGGTCCAGAATACTCTAGACCCATATAAACCGTGGATAAAGGATACCCATTTTTTGTGAGTGGAAGGATAAAGTTATATTTATTGCCTTCTCCCTGCCTATCCCTTTGCAACAGTTCAGAGGCAGGGTTGCCCTACAACTTCAGTGCCCTGTGAGCCATATGGCATTCCCTTGCCCTTTGCAGTACTGAAAAATGTCATCTCAGAGTGGCAGAGAGGGAAAGCTGCAGTGGTTCCTTTCTTCCGTACCAGCCCAGTTGTACTAGGATGAACTGGGCTTCATTCCTTTGAAAGGCTTCTTCAGGTGTCATCTGCTCTGCACTCTGGGGACTTCACAACATCATCTGATCATGAGCTCTTCTGGGATAGCACAGTGAATTTGAGTGGGAGGTGTGTGATACACTGTAGGTGACTGAATTAGTGAAAACATTCACATCCAGATTTTTCTAGTGTCAGTTTACATTTTAAGAATAGCTTCTTGTTGCTTGCATCCTGTACAGTATCTTGTGTTCAAATCATGTCTGAATAAAGTCATATAGGCAAATTGAGACAAAGTTTCAGTGTCTAATTTTTAACGCAAAATGTTACTTCTTGATGTTAAGGATGCCCCAAGAACTAATCTGGCTTTTCTTATCATGTTATTATCCAACATTAAAATCAGGAGGTTGTTCATGTGTTATACATTATCTCCTCAATATTATTCTCTAAAATATTGTGACTTTTGAAATGCTGAAGTCTTGAAAGCGGAAGGCAGCAATGACAGCTGCTGTTAGGTTGAAGCAAACTATGGATGCAAAGCATTAAAGGGCATGTTTGCAAAAGAGTTTTAAGAGTTTAAGAAATTACTACTTGATGTTCAGTGATCTTCAGCTGGAGGGCTTCTGTACTTCCCCAGTGAACAGTGAAATGCTATGTCAGGGCATGTGGTGCTCATCATGCATCTTAATGCAAATCTGAGCCTGTTTGCCTCTTCATACAAGCTAAGCTCTGGCCTGAAGTGTTTTCAGAGGGCTTAGATAACTCTTTGCAGCATCTCAGCTCTGCGGATGTGGTAAACTTATGCAGAGAAGCTAAAACAAGCACTGGGGATAACATTATGTTAACTGCTGCTATTTTTCTCTGAAGAAATCATGTGATTATATATGTGTAAGTATTCAAATTTAGCATCCTTCTGTTTCAAAGAGCTGATTCTGTGCAACAACAATTTTTTTTTTTTTTAGATGACTTCTACACATTTGCTGAGTTGCACCCACACTTTGCAGAAGACTATCTCTATGCTGATCAGATGGGAGCTGAGAGCGGCTTGGAGACTTCATCTCTTTCTGCTCCTAATGGTATCTGTACTGACTTCAGCCCTGACAACACTGGAGACAGAAAGAAGCCCCTGCAGAAGAAACTGAATTAACACTACAACTGTTACCTTCCTCTCCTGGTGAGAGGGTTGTATTTTCTTGAGATTTTCATAAGTCACTCCAATTATACAGCAAATACCAGTTTTGTGTGTGAAAGTTCTACCTTAATACCATCCTTTGAATCGTATGTGCTATATTTAACAACATGTTCCAGGTTACTTTGGGAAGGGTGGTTTTTTGGTTTTTCTTTTTTAAAGGTCTTTGAAAGGCAAAAATGTGAATGTGCTTCATTATTAATGTTCATATTTAAAAGGAAGCGGCACAACTTATTTATATTCCATTGGCTAGTTCCATGTACAAAGTGTCGCACAAACCGTGCATGTATAAAGAAACTGTAGCTACTATGGTGTAAAGTGCACTTTGGTGATTAGTGTTTTCCCTAGTTATGGGGATGTTTATTTGGGGCCAAACTTTGCTGTCCATATCTGAATAGTCAGTCTTGTTGATTTCAGTGGGATTGTTCTCTTGAGGAAGGCAAGCATACTTTGGCCCTTTGTTTTGGTTTCAGTGAACAGTTTGGAAACAGTAATACAAAAACTTGCTAAGGATTACTTTTTGTTTTTATTGTTGAATGACAAAATTGTTTCTCTTTCCGTGGTAGAATGAAAAGGAAAGGCTCTTCATCCCTCACCCCAACACTTTTCTACTGTAATCTTCCGGATGCAATTAAACATGAATTCTTTCCAAACTGACATGCCACATACTGTTTGAAAATACGTAACTGAACTGTTTGTGCTTTTCTCTTATAACCAATTCAAATCATGTCCACACAACATTTTATGGGAGATGTTTACAGAGCTATATTTGATTTAGATTTATCAGGAATCACAGGTTTCTTTTGTAGCAAGCCTGTACAGATAACGTAGCATGGAACACATCCTGAAAACTCTGGTGTATCAGCACACGTTGGAAAAGGTTGCAGTCACTTCAGAGGCTAAGGCAGCAACAAGTTGCAGAACATCCTGAAGAAGTGCTAGTTAAATCTCTATAGCAACATTACATATACTTCATAGAACATATATGAAGCTTAGAATAGTTTAGAACTGCTAAAAAAACCCACCACACTTCTATTAGTAATACTTAAGTTTCCTTTTGTAAAGCCAGATGCCTTAACTACCACTGGAGGTCTCAGAGAAAAATCTAGATTATTATAAAACCACAGAGCTTCATTGATTAGAAAATGTGACAAAAAGCCTCAAGGAGTAGGAAGGAGGACTCTGTCACAACATAACTGTGATGGCAACTCTGCTTCCAAACAAACACAAAAATCTTTCAAGTAATTTCTGACTAATTTTGTAGGGCTGTGCTAAAACGTGATAGTTTTGTGACTGGAAAACTATTGACATTTGAGTCTTCCACAAAGGAATTTAAAACTAGATTTGAAAGGGAGGAATTCAAGCAAAGGAAGTCTGTTTGCACCCAATGCTTTTATAACTCTTTTTTAAATAGCAGGAGGTGTTTTAAATCTCGTTAGGGTATTGGAATGTGTCCTTAGAAATCCCTAACTGTATGTGGCAGGTCTCCAAACTGGAGCTGGCTTTAATAAAAGGGTAGGAGGAAAAAAATGTAAGAAAATATGCTTTATGGGGGTGTATGTGGAGGTAATAATTAAATTTTTGATTTATCTAGGTAACAAAAGCCAAGCTGACAGGGTGGCAGCTGACTGGCTGGCAAGATTTGAATTAAAACTGATCATGAAAAATAGGAGAAATGGATGGAAAAAATAAGGCATATGACAAACTACACTTAAGTAGAAATAGTCAGCTGCACAGAGGAAGGAGTGGGTATTACTGTGTTATATCTTGAAGCAGGGATGGCATAGAATATGTCAAACTGAGGACTGTTAACATTGCTGCGGAAAAGATGCTTGTGATAGAGGGATGCATCAGCATGTGGCCTGTGAGAAGCAGGGTGGTATTTCTGCTTTACCAAGACGTGATGAGGTCTTACCTGAGGTACCTGTTCATATTGGGGCACCTGAGGGAGATGGGGTGTAACTGGATAAAATGTGGAGGAGAGAAAGTACTCAAAAAGAGAGATGAAAAGTATCCTTTAATCCAAAGAAGAGGAGACTGAAGGAAGATGCAAACAGTCTTCAAATATGGAAAAAGTTGCTATACACAAAATAGGAACACCTTTCTCCACGTGGATGGTAGATGCTGGCTATTAATTGAAAAGGCAAGTGAAGCATTAGGAAAAGTCTCTTACAATACACCTAGTTAAGCTAAGGAGAAAGGTTTATTCAGGCAGGGTGAAGAGCCTGCCTTCCTTCACTGGAGGTTTTGAAAAAAAGGAAGACAGCTAAGCTAGAGACATTTGATTTTGTTGATCATGCTCCAGAGTCACAGGGAGATGTCCTTGCGGTCTGTTTTCTGTAATTATACGGTATGTAAGGGAAGACACATGTAGTCTGGACATATTACATCTCTACGAGACTATGGCACGTGGCTCAAACTGGCTGTCTAAGATAGTTATCCTTTGCTTTGTATGTGAGCTTGGGAATCTGAGAATTTCAGAATGCAAGGAAGGAGAGAGAGTTCCCCAACAGATGTGTCTGAAAAGAGGAAAAAGGTAAGCTTAGAATCCCGTGGACAACTTTGAAGTGAGAGAAGCTTCAAAGGAAGAGATACATTGACCACGTCTGTGAAAGAGCAAAGAAAGCTGAATGAAGTTGGCTGAATGCAAGTGTGTCTAATTTGCATGTGTGATGTGAGAAACTTGGGGGCCTGTTTTAGGAAAGCCCATAGGTTCATTGGCTTCTTTTTTTTTTTTTTTTTTTGTGAGATGTTTTGTAATTGTGGTGAGTGTAATAGCTATCCTTGTGTGCACCTAAGCTGTACAGAGTGCGTTGAAGGGCACTGCAGCCTGTAGCAGATGGGCCCTTAAACAGGCACCACATAGTGTGGTGAAGAGGCACTGATAGTCCTGTGCACCAGTGAGCTCAGCCCAGAGCTGCTGCTGGAGAAGGCTGGTGACCAACACAAGTCACGAGCAAGTACTCTTGGTGGATTAAAACTCATTTTTTAAATGTGTGGATTAAATTATTTAAAGAAAAAAAAAGGCATAAGACAAAACAACAGATTCTGGAGGGAATTGGGATTCTCCCTTTTTTGAGAAATTACTGAATGAGATAAAGACATAATAGGACAAATGGTAGGATGAAGGCTCAGCCTGGATGGAAACATTGTTAGATCACGCATCATGTCACAAAAGTTGAGATAATTAATATAATTCCATTAATTTTAGCATCTGTACTATATAATATTAGACTGACTTGTAGTTAGCAAGAAGCCACATTACCATAGGGTGGTGAACACAGGCTCCTGAGGTCCAAGGCCTGTAACAGATCGGATGACTGCAGCAATATTTGTTACAACTCATCCGTCAAACTCCAGCTGCAGAAGTGTTTCGGTATTTCCCAATGAGAAGCCTTTTTAGAGGCATCTGACTGTGCAGCAGCTGGGTTGTGATAGTCAAGTTTCAGTGACTTGCTGCAAAGTTAGAGTAGAAGTGAAAACTTCCTTTCCCTTTCACCAAACATTGACATGTAAGTGCTTTTCATTAAAATATTACTGATTTTATAGGCAGATAGTTAAATGTTACCAGGTAGGATCAACAGCCCCTAAATTTACAATGAGACATATGCTGAAATTACTTTCATTCTTTACAACTGTTTAGCTTAAGAAATGATCCTTACACAAAAAAAATGCAGGGGTGTGAAGGCATTTGACATTTCTGATGAGCATTTTTGTACTCTTATGTAACACAGCCATCCCTTGCTAGTAGAGCTCTTGCAGCAATCCAAATTTTTACATATTGTATGAGATACCCAGCCAAGGCTGGGTATCTCTTATCATATGCCTGAACAAGTATTTAAAGTTACCCAGAAAACCACAAAATCCAAAATATCTGAAGTTTTGGGGGTTTGGCTTGGCTTTTTTATTGCTTCATTTATATTTTTTCAAACATAATGAAACCCTACTAAAACCAAACAAACTTTCAGTAAGTACAAAGCATGTTTAAACCACTGTCTCTAGGACAGTATGGCAAGCGTTATTACAGATTTTTTGGGGAGTTTTGCTGTAGCAGATAAATTTAAAATGCTTCATAGTAAATTTATAAGCCTTATAGAGAAACAAGGCTGTACACTTAGTTTTATATTAATTAATTACACTATATGTTTCAATGTATTTAATGTAGCTAGAATGACGTAAGTGTGATAAATAGCAACCAGACTTGTGTGTGTTTGCTAATCCCATTTTCAAGCTATAAATCCTTAGGTCACAGGGGTTGAAAAGGACACGTGCAGTAGGGAAGTGATGCAACCTCTTTAGTGACACAGCTGCCGGAAGTAAATAGCTAAGTGTCACACAGGGCTCTTTATTAATATGTTCATGCCAGCTGAGCACCTTTGTTAGCTAGTTTAGGCATTGGGCTGGTTGGAGTACTTCTGTATTCATAAAATGCAGTAAACCTTTTCCTGGAAAAGTTATTGTTGCACTTCAGCATCTGATAAATCTTTAAAGCAGACGTGGTTTTATTTATTTATGACTTCCCTGATAAGTCTGTCTTTGGTATTGCCATTAAATTATTCTTCCTCCTTTTATACTACCATGGGGTAAGTATAGTTTCTCATGTTAACTGTTTTAGTCACCTTCTGCTCTCTGCTCCTTCAGAAATAGCATTCTCATTAAAAACGAAATTCTGATTAAAAGTTCTGACCAATTAAGTTTAATTTTTCATGAGGTCAGAGTGTGGGTCATAAGACTTTCTGGAATGTTGCATTTTACTTAATGTGAAGCCTCTGGTTTTCTTCTGTAGCAGAGCTTTCATGAGTGCTCTAGAAATAAGAAATAACAAATACACTGGCCAAATTAGCAAAATTCAAATTTGACTCCTAAAGCCATATTGAGGCACAGAAGTTCCCTGTGAACCATGCACTTCAAATAGTTTGCTACTTTTTAGGTATCTGAACTTCAGCTGATTAGGAAAACTTAAATTAACAAATTATTCTGAATAGATCATTACAAAAAAAAAAAAAGGAAGAATACAAAATGGAAAGAGTTATCATAAGTGCCATTGATAATTAGTTACTAATTAATTAAATTATTAATTGATCAGTCCAGCAAAACTGCAAGATCTGTTTCACACATTTAACAGGAAGGCTGACATGATCATTCAGGTAATTTTGCTATCCTGACAGGGTAGAATTTAAACCAGGTGGTCTTTAGTCAGAGGATGATTTCTTGAAGGTACTGCAGCATTTTGAAGGTACTGCAGCATCCCAGTAGCGTCTTGGTCACTGGCAGTGTAGACAGTGAGATTTCATCATCTCACCCTGCCTTTTTTCTTTGAGTTATGGAGAGTATTCAAACCATGACAGGATTTTTGTAAGATCTTCTTACAGGTAAAAACCCTCCAGCACCACCTCAGAGGCATGAAGGTGATGATTCTGTGGAACAGTTGTGGTGGCGAACTGGGTATACAGTGTTGCTCACCAACACCTTGTGGACAAACCATGTGTAAATGGTAATACTGAGGTAAAACTACTGAGACAACACAACAGCAAACAGGGCATCCTTTAGCTGTGCTTGGACTTGGATCTGTGAGTATTTCCTGCATCTCATAGTGCTCGAGACAGTTTCTTTCTCTAGGGAACATTTCAGGTTTCTTTCAAGATAATAATTACTTTGACTTCTTCAAGTGGAAGAGAGATTTTTTTGTAGAAAGCAGCTTTTCCCCAGATGATGTGATGTGCTTTATCATGTGTAATGTGGTTAAACTGTAGTGAGTGATACAAAGAGAGCAGAGGATGTAAGAGGCTTAAAATAGAGGGTTTATGTTTCTGTGAGATGTGCTGAGACATTTCTGCACAGTAGTTCACACAGCCTAGATTGTCTTGCATGTTCATTATGCAAAATCATTTTACTAGTTGTGTGGTGGCAATGGCTATTTATTCCATTTTCCTTAGCAAGGTGGCAGAGCAGAGTACTCCTGTGCAGGCCAACTTTGGGATATAGATGTATTCACAGTTTTCAAATGATCAGTCTCTGGGAACAGCAACAGTAGAATCACCTTAGCACTGATTGCATGTCAGTAAGTTATTCCTGTTGCTTAACTTAGCTCTTTGGGGTATTTTTTTTATGAACACAGTTATCATGCTGCTTTATTCTGAGCTAAGTTGCACAGAGCCATATGAACATCAGAGCTCACCTGAGATAGCTTGGGGATCTCAGAAAAGGTGCTGTATGATAATCTGTTGGTATAGTGTTACATTTCAGTTTTTTCACTTTGACCAAAAATGTCAGAAGCAAAAGAAAAAAGTCATAATGACTTCTGTAATATTCTATTTTTATACTATCAATGGGGTGTTATTTAAGAGTGCCAGTTCTGAGCCAAAGTCAGCTGGAGAAAAATCAGGCTGAACTTCTGATCCTGAAACAGCAAGTAGAAAATCCCATCCATGCCCAGCATGGCAGCAAAGCTTTCACTCTGCAGCTGGCCTTTTCCCACAGTAAAGAAGGATCTTTTCTGCCTCTTGGGCTGATGAATTCAGTTTACTGTATCCCTAGTTCTTGCTTGTGCTGTCTGTTCTTTGTAGGTTTGTTGCAGCCGGAGGGAGACCCTGCTGCCTCTTAAGCTGAAGTGACATTCATGGACTTTCCTCCCTGAGCCGGGAGCAGCAGGTGAATATTCAAGTCCTGTTCTGGAAATGCTACCCAAAACTAAAAGCCCATGTACTCTTTTAGCTTGTGCCTGCCATTTAGGTACAGAACTGATTTTTCTTTTCATACACTTCAAACATTGCAGTTGTGTCCAGGTGACAGCAGGTCTGAAAGAGCTTATGTGATTCTCCTTGTCCCTGTGAGCAACAAGAAATTAAATTTAGAAGTATTAAAAGTTTACAGTGAAACCTTAAATTGGATTGGCTCCTGACTTGCTATATATATCACTTTCAGTGTGAGCCTGTTCACTTCCATGTTCCAAATGCAAGATCTATAAATGTGATTGCAAACAAAGTCTCCTCATGGATACCGAAGAAAGCTGACACTCAGACACTTTTCATCCTACCATGGTACTGGAAATGAAATTCATCTGACAATAGGTTGTTTCTAAGTCTATGAATGTATATGGGGAAAACCCAAATACATGTCTTTTATTCACTATCCAGCATGAAGACAATTTTGTATTTTAAATGCTAAAGAAATAAACTTTGAAAGATCTTTTATGGCCTAAGTATATATTTTTTTGTCATACATTTTCTTTTATAATGAACTTCAAGCAAAATATTTCTTATATTTCAGAAAGGACATTTAGGTTAGCCAGTGATGTATTTTCCAGACAACAGAAGCAGTTTTAAAGTAAACATCTAAAAATGAAATTGTATTTTTAAATATGTGAATTAGAATTCCTTTAAGTTAAACATGTCTCCTTAGCAACTGTATATACTCAGACAAAAAGCAAAACCATTGCAGCTGCTTGTCTCTATAGTTGTTTGTATTTGGTGATCTGTTTATATTGCTTTTTCGGGTTGCTCTAAGGGTATTAAGAGTCCATGTAAATCAGCAATGTTGGAAATAGAAGTCAGAAGTAAATTTCTTTAGAAGTGATAGACTTTGTTTCCTGGAAGAGGACCAAGAGTAAGCATCAGCTAACCTTGTATTATGTACTATACTACTTCAATGTCGCAGCGTTGTGCTGAAAGTATTTGACATCTGTTCAATGGGACCACTTTCTAAACCTTTTTGTAATTCCCAGCATCTCTCCAGATGTGTGAGACATTTCTAATTTGATCACAGGTACTAGTTCATCTTTTTTGGAAAAATAAAATTGAGTAATCAACAAGCCGAGAAATAACTCAGAAAAAAAATAGTTTTGATCTCTGTTGTTGAACTTGAATTGAGGATATCATTTTTATATTTTGGAAAAAAAAAAGATTGCTATGGTTTTGAACACACTTGAAACTTTAAATGCAAAACTAAAAAAGTTAACACTGAAATGATCACATTTTGAAATTTTCTCGTACTGCTACTGAATCCAGGTTAGACACTGCCATGAAAAGGATGCTTTTAGATAAAAACCTGTGTTGACAGAGCAGGAAACTGTTTTGTAGGGACTCACTTGTGAGGTATCACGTGGTTGTTCCATCAGTGATACAACTTCTGCTGACTTCAAGGCTGCTCAAACACACGTACCGTGTTTAAAGAAAAAAAGCTTTTTATTGTAAGAGCCCTTGGATGTGCAGTGTAAATCTGTAACAATATGTAGTGCTACTGGATTAATAATAATCTAAATGCATATTTTCTGCTGTAAATTTCCCTCATGTGGCTCCTATGATATGTGTACATAGACTATTACCTTTGCACTGAACTGACTATACTTCATAAAATGAAGAGCAAAAACAAGTATTGTACTAAAGATGACCATACCTTGTGGCTCCAATTGTGGAAATACTTTTGCAGAACAAAAAGTATAGCTTCAGTGTTATAAATTTGATTTTTATATTTTTTATTAACATGCATGGAAGACTAAGGATAATATTTTTTAAAAATGAACTTGGTTTTTGTACATTTTTTCAATGTTTAAAACTATATGATTTAACATTACCTCTGAATGCCAGTGATCAGTAAATTTTTAAAGGAAATACCTCAATTCGAGCATTCTTCTCTTGTTACTTGTCTGATAGGTTAAAATGGACTATAGGGTGTGATAAAGTGAGCATATGATGTAGGTGCTTAAACTGTGCTATAGAAGGTGTGTGATGATTTACTGAAAGGGACCTAAATGATACACTGCAAGTGTTGAGTGCAGTTACACAATCATGGCTCATTCTGCCCAACTGGACATTTTCCTCATGAATGGCTTGTAAATTGAATTTTCAACGTGAAGCCAAATTAAAAATGAAACAAAAAATACTTGGTTTCCTCTGGATTTTTTTTTTCAATTTTTTATAAACAACAGGATTTACAATAAGGGAAAGGATGTGTGTTCTCTGTGTCAGTGTGTGTAGGAAAACAGTGTTTACCTGAAAACTGGGAGCATGAAGTACAAGGGTTTAAAGGGGGAGGGAGGGGTGAAAAAAAAAGCAAAATAACAATTTCCCTCTGTGACAGCGACATTGACTCCAGTTCTGTTTTGTGTGCTTAAAGAAGAATATTGAACGATCAAAAAATATTCAGAAAAGGTGCTCCAGAATTCCCGAGAATGTCTGTCTAAATTAGACTGAGTTTGCTCTGGCTATATTTTTTTATCCGGGAAACAGACAAGAAGGGATCCAACACTCCAGACACCTATACACCTGAGAAATTGATAATGGAGAGTGGAAAAAAGGCATCCTCTGAGGCCCAATGGGTGTAAACCGAACCATTAATATGAACAGTATCAAGAATTAAAGTGAAACACTGGAGAAGCTCACCAGAGAAATGACAGACATTCAGCATGATATGAAGATTTCAAGGGAGGACTTGTTAGGGTTTTACTTAATGTTGTTCTCTAATTTCAAGTGATTGAGTTGTTGTGATTAACTTCAGCTGGCAACAAAGTACCACGCATCTGCTTGCTCACTCTCCCCCCACCCCGGTGGGAAGAGGAGGAAAACAGGGGAAAAAAAGAAAAAACCTGGGGATTGAGATAAGAACAATTTAATAGTTAAAATAAAATAAGATAAAATAATAATGAAAAAGATGACAACAAAGAGGGAGGAATAAAACCCAAGAGAAACAAATTATGCACAACATAACTACTTACCACCCCCTGACCAATGCCTAGCTCCTCACTGAGCAGTGATCAGCCCCTCCCAGCAACTCCTCCCAGTTTATATACTGGGCATGATGTTCTGTGTTATAGAATATCCTTTTGGACAATTCTGGTCAGCTGCCCTGGACATGCTCCCTTCCAGCTTATTGTGCACCTTCTCATTGGCAGAGCATGAAATGCATCCCACAAAAGGGTTTGCCTTTGCCTGAGGCGGGAGTACCCAGATTGTTTTCCCCAGCATATTTTTTACATGCATTACAGAAACTTTATCACCTTCCACATAAAAGCACATAAAAGTTTTGATTGGGTAGGCCCAGCACAACTGGCAGATCCCCTGGTCTTGATTAACCACGTGGCCTTTGCTAAGTATGTATTGCAATGTTGGAAGATCCCACCTTGTTCTGCCTCTTCCTCCTGTTCTTGTGGTGACCTCACTTTGTTCTCCTTTACTAAACAAGTGACTTTTGCATCCGTGTCTTCTTGTGTACAGGGGCAGCCAATACCAGCATGGGTTGGTTCTCAGGGTCAGGTGCTGTGCCTGTTGCTGGGGTCGGAGTAGCTGCAGTGCCTGTTCTCCTGCCATTAGATCCAGAGACCTTCTTCTCCCCTTGAGGGTAATGAATATGGTTGAAGAGGACCCGGTAGGCCTGGGCCAGACCCCAGCATGTTGCAATAATTTTTGTCTCTCTGGAATAGCCAGGGCACCAGCATCGTTTTTCCAGATGTTTTACTAGATCTTCTGCAGTCTGCACTTGTTCAAGGGTGAAATTCCAATACGTTGGAGGTGCCCACTGTCCTGGGTACCTGCCCATGCTATCTCACTTAGTGGGTTGGCCTGAGTGGATTCCAGGCTCCCACCAAAGCCTTTCTCTCACTCCCCTCCTCAACTGGACAGTAACAAAGGCTTGGTAAGTTGAGATAAGGTCTGGTAGAGATGACTCACAGAATACTGTCACAGACAAAACAGGCTAGAATTAGAGATATTAATTAAATTTATCACTAACAAAGTCAGAGCAGTATAATAAGAAGTAAAATAAAACCTTAAAAACACCTTCCCCCCACCCCCTTCTCCCTCCCAGCTCTACCTCCTCCCCCAGCGGTGCAGGGAGACAGGGAATGGGGGTTATGGTCTGTTCATCACCTGTCATTTCTCCCGCTGCTCAGGGAGAGGAGCCCTTCCTTTGCCATGAGGTCCCTCCCATGGGAGACATTTCTCCATGAACTTCTCCAGCATGAGTCCATCCCATGGGCAACAATCCTCCCAAAACTGCTGCAGCATGGGTCACTCCTCCATGGGGTGCAGTCCTTCCAGGACAGGCTGCTACAGCATGGGCTCCTCTCTCCATGGGCCTCCAGTCACAGCCNTCTGCTCCAGCATGGGACTTCTCCACGGGCTGCAGGTGGACCTCTGCATCCCTATGGATCTCCATGGGCTGCAGGGACAGAGCTGTTTTGCCATGGGCTGCACCATGGGCTGCAGAGGAATCTCAGCTCCAGTGCCTGGAGCACCTCCTCCCGTTCCTTCTCCACTGACCTTGGTGTCTGCGAAGTTGTTCCTCTCACATGTGCTCACCTCGCTCTTCTCTGGCTGCAATTACAACTGCCTAAAAACTCTTTTTATTTTCTTTTTGTTAAATATGTTATCATAGAGGCGTTACCATTTCTAATTGGCCCAGCCTTGACCAGAGCATGTCCATCTTTGGGGCTACCCGGGATTGGCCCTGCTGGACATGGAGGAAGCTTCTGGAAGCGTCTCACAGAAGCCACCCCTGCAGCTCCCCCTTCTGATACCAAAGCTTGGCCATGCAAATCCAATACACCCTCACACCCTTGCCACTTAGGAAGTATGCAGTCCCAGGTCAGGTCTCTGGGTAGGATTCTTAAACAGCTGTTTGACCTTAGACTAGACTTGGAACACATGCAGGAGACATAGCAATAGGAACAGGCTGGTTTGAGCAAACAATTCAAAATCCTCAAAAGGTGTCTCCTCCATGGATTGGTTCTCCGAGGAGAAAAGGTAAAAGGCGCAATTATTAATAGTTTCCCACAGATGGCTCCCAAAGTCCAGAGCTGACAGGAGTGCTGAGTACAAACACCAAGTTAGTTCCACGGCCAGCCATTCCATCATATTATAAGCCAGAGTTGCAAAATACAACAAAATTATAACCTTGGCTCAGTCCCCATGGGGGATAAACAGCACGACAGGGAACACAAACTGCAAATAAGGTATCACATAACACAACTTTAAGAACAAGCACACAAACTTTGAGAGCAAATAAATCAACATTGTGACCAGCAACTATGAAACTAATATACTGAATACTTTTATTTGTTCTAATGCATTCTAGTCAGATTTGTCATTATTGCTGGGCCCCATATCAGATGCCAAAAAGAAGTGTTGTAGATTAACCCTAGCCAGTAACTAAGTACCATGCAGCCACTGACTCCTTTCTTCTCCCCCAGTGGGATGGGGAGGAGAATCAGAAAAACAGAAAACCTGTGGTTTGGGATAAGAAAAGTTGTTTATTATTATTATTATTATTATTATTGTTGTTGTTGTTGTTGTTATTATTATTATTGTAATGAAAAGTGATACAAGAAAAAGAGAGAGAGGAATAAAACCCAAGAAACACAATTAATACATAATACAGTTGCTCACCACATGCTGTCTGATGCCAGACCCTGTTCCCGAGCAGTGATCAGCCTTTCCCAGTAACCTCCCCAGTTTATATACTGGGCATGACATTCTGTGGTATGGAATATCCCTTTGGACAGTTTGGGACAGCTGTCCCAGCTATGCTACCTCCCAGCTTCTTGTGCACCTCCTCACTGGCAGACCATGGAATGCTGAAAGTCCTTGACTTGGGGTAAGCACTGCTGAGCAACAACCAAACCCTCGGTATGCTACCATTAGTCTCATGCTAAACCCAAACTGCAGCTCTGTACCAGCTACTAGGAAAAAAATTAACTCTATCCCAGCTGAAACCAGGACAGGCCTGGATGCCCTTCACCTAGCCAAGTGTCTGTTTTCTCTCATCTGTGTTGCAAGGAAACTCCTGGTTGTGCCACTTTGCTGAGCTGCTGGGGCAGTTAGCTGTAACTCGTGTCTCTTCTGCCCCAAGTACCTTCTGCCCAGCTCTCTCAGCTGAGGTGTACTTGAGGTAAGTACCTCACATCATCGCTTTCTTCTGGTTGACCCACACACAAGCAGACATGTAAGGACCACAAGAAACGCTCCTTTTTCAATCCAAGCACAGGGCCTGGAAGAGCCTTCCCAGCTCCCTTGAGGGACAGCGTTTGGCAGCTCAGGCCTACAAGAGCAGAGTGTGACTGACTGCTTGGCAGTCGTGCTGACCAGGGGCTGCTTCCTCAGCTGATGAATGGACACCAGACCCCCCCCTTCTGGGTTCTGCCACCACCCTTCACCATTTGTTCCTGTTCACAGAATCACAGAATATGCTGAGTTGGAAGGTGATTTGCCCCAAGACCAAGAGACACTTCTGAAGCGAAGTCCAAGAAGTGGGTGTTTGCTTTATTCAGTGCGTGGGGGATCGCTCCTCCTAACACACACACCACCATGTGAACAGAAGTTTACAATATATGGTCGCAATTTATGCATATTCATTGTTTTTCCTAGAAACGGTGTAGTTATGCAAACTAGTTCTTAAAACTTACTATTCTCATTAGCATACGCGGAGTGCAGGCGCAGTGCTCCCTGGTGGTCGCGCTGCGGAAGGCTCGGTGGTCGTTTTGATGAAGGCTGCATCTTCTTCCTCGCTTTGCGCTTTTCACCTTTCTTCCCTAGGCGTGCGCAGTCTCTTGTTAGCTGTTTCAGCAGCTTCTCTACTGGTTTTAGCAAGCTTTGTCCTTCATGTCTGCAAGCTTTGTTCCCTATCTCTTGCCAAGTTATTCAGCTAGCTTCTACATTGGTTACAAAGTATCTTATTCGAGCCCCCAATATACCAAAGCATGCCGAAATACAATGATCTTAACCCTTTCAAAGGGACTCACAAGAATCATGAGTTCAAGCGCTGGCCCTGTGCAGGATATCCCCAAGAATCACACCATGTGCCTGAGAGCAGTGTCCAAACACCTCTTGGACTCTGTCAGGCTTGGTGCTGTGACCACTGCCCTGGGGAGCCTGTTCCAGTGCCCAACCACCCTCTGGGTAAAGAACCTTTTTCTAATATCACACCTAAACCTCCTCTGAGACAACTTCAGGCCACTCCCTTGGGTTTTGTCACTGGTCACCACAGAGCGGAGTTCAGTGTCTGCCCCTCCTCTTCCCCTCATGAGGAAGTTGTAGACTGTAATGAAGTCTCCCCTCAGCCTCCTCCATCACCGAGTGACCTCAGCCACTTTTCACACGGCTTCCCCTCAAGGCCCTTCACCATCTTGATAGCCCTCCTTTGGACTCTTTCTAATAGTTCTATGTCTTTCTTATATTGTGGCACCCAAAACTGAACACAGTACTCAAGGTGAGACCACACCAGTGCTGAGTAGAGCAGGAATGGTTTGTGTTGGAAGGGACCTTAAAGATGATCCGGTTCCAATCCTTGTGCTGTGGGCAGGGACACCTTCCACTAGAACAGTTTGCTCAGGATCCCATTCAACCTGGCCTTGAAATGTTGCTCCTTTCCTTTCCCCGACTTCTTTTTTTCATCATATTGCACTACCTTGCAGTCTGTGCCTGCATATCAAAGGTGATTTTTTTGTTAGACCGCCTAAGGATATTTTTATTGTTATTCTTACTGCTGTTATTCTTCCAACAAGTATTGTTATTGCTGTTATTATTACCTGGAGGTGCTGGTCGACAGCCGGCTGAATATGAGCCAGTGTGTGCCCAAGTGGCCAAGAAGGCCAATGGCATCCTGGCCTGGACCAGAAATAGTGTGGCCAGCAGGACCAGGGCAGTGATTGTCCCCATGTACTCAGAACTAGTGAGGCGTCACCTTGAGTGCTGTGTTCCATTATGGGCCTCTCAATTCAGGAAGGACATGGAGGTGCTGGAGCAAGTCCAGAGAAAGGCAATGAAGCTGGTGAAGGGTCAGGAGCACAAGTCCTGTGAGGAGCAGCTGAGGGAGCTGGAGGTGTTTAGCCTGGAGAAAAGGAGGCTCAGAAGGGACCTTATTGCTCTCGACAGCCGCCTGAAAGGAGGCTGTAGCCCGGTGGAGATCGGCCTCTTCTCCCGGGTAACAGGATGAGAGGACAAAGTCTTAAGCTGCACATGGGGGTTTAGGTTGTACTTCAGGAGGAATTTCCTCACAGAAAGGATGATTAGGTGTTGAAATGGGCTGCCCAGGGAGATGGAGTTGGACAATGGATCCCTGGGGTTGTTTAAGACAAGACTGGACCTGGCACTTTGTGCCATGGTCTAGCTGATGTCGTAGGTTGGACTCGATGATCCCAGAGGCCTTTTCCAACCGAATGGGCTCTGTGTGACTCTGTGATAATCATCATTATTATCGTTATCACCATTATTACCATTATCACCATTATTACCGTTATTCCTCTGCTCTAAGCGCTGAGCAGGCCGGAGGGCAGGCCCCGCACACAGCGCCCCCTAGCGGCCGTCGCCGCCGTGTGGCGCGCGCCCCGCGGGCGGGGC
>VWPU01014642.1:0-30727 GCA_013398955.1 Callaeas wilsoni | reverse complement strand
AAACCGAGACAATGGATTAAAAAGATGCCTGCAGATTTGCAAGTGAACCACAGTAGTGATAATTACTATGGTGTGATTTTGATGTAGTACTTTTTGCAAGTAACTGATCATTGCAAATGTACTCTGAATCAGCAAAAAATTTTAAATTTTAAAATTGAAGAATACTAACAGTAAAGGAAAAGGTCTCTAAATGCTGACGATTAAAGCATTTTCTAATGAGTGAGAGTGCTCAAAATTAAAAGGCTCCAAAAAAACCCAGACTTTTTTACATCCTGTCAAAGAGTTTCAATGCTTATCATATGACTCACTCAGCTGATTCAAAGGAACGTCTTTTTTCCTTTTTTCTGTTCCAGGAATCCTGCTTTAAATTTGCTGTGTGTTTATGTTTAAACACAGGCAGTACTAGTGACATTCATAACCTAAGCATAACTGAAACCCTACGCAAATCAAACACTAGAACCTCTTCTTTTGTGTTATAACATTATTTATAAAAACAACCTGTTGCTGAAACAATACTAGCACTGCAAGATAAGGACATGTTCTTCAGAAGCAAGTGATATCATAAAAATCCTGCAAATTATGAGCATAGAATTATTTTCCTAGCCCCAGACTCTAAGCAACTGAAGGTCTGAACCCTAATAAAAATAACTTATTTTTCTCTTGTTGTTTCAGCAGTATAAAAAGAGTTTCAAGTACTCTAAGCAAAAGTGAAAATCATTGACAAATGAGAAAAACACACCAGTACATCAGCCAGATCCCACTCAAACGGCAGGATTTGTCTTGGATATATATTCACTCAGTTGTAACTCTGATGTTAGTCTTCAACCACAGTTGCACATAAATCACTTTTCCCTGTTTTAAGTTTACACACTCATCACTTAGCTGCTGGATGACTCACTATTTGCCCTTGAATGCAAGTACCCATTTTTTTCCAAAAATAAAGTATCTTCATGAATGAAAGTAGTACACTAAGTACATCAAAGCAAACATTGTCTTTTGAATGCTTCTCCATGAGCAGCTGACAATAAATTTAAAAGAACCTGATGTTCTCTCTGCGCATATTCATAACATACAATTTTCTTCTCTGGTAGATGGGCATTTCTATAAACAGGAGAAGAATTAAGGCAAAAAATGTATGCATGCACAAGTGACCAAATAATATAAAATCAAGGACATGGAAGCCTTAATTCTAGTCTATTTTATTAAAAAATTTCTAACAGTGCAGTGTTTTGCTTGCTCCTATCATTAATGATTTATGAACGCTGAACGTTTTTTTTATTGACTTAGGAGGCTAATGAAGGTAACCTTTCCTAGGAAGAAAAGCTTTCCTTAATACATGGAGAGAAGTAAGTAGAAAAAATTTAGTCTTTTTATACGAGGCTCATGGCAATATATTTATGAAATACATGTTGTCAAAAACAGCTAAAAAGTTTCCTGGCAAAAGTAAACAAAACATATGGAAATCATTCTGAAAGACTTATTAGCACAGTCACACTTCAACATGTCATCCAAACTGTACAAAGTTACACAAAGACACATAGCATCACATAAAATCTATTACATTTTGCACACAGTCAGCTATTTCAGCACACAACTTTAATACAGGATTCAGCTGTATAAACAAACTATAAACTGCGTTCTAAGGTAATAATAGGGAAAACAGATCTAATGTACATCTACATCTTTGAAGACTTAATTTAAAAATGAGGTTACTACTTCTATTTCAGCCCACCTTGGCCAATTTAATGGTCTTGCAAAGTAAAAAATTTCAGTAAAATATGTATTGATATCAGTACTGTGGTATTTTGCATCGTTTGGACTGGCAAGAACCACAGCAGACAACAAATTTTGCAGCAAAGACAAAAATTCCACCTGGATCCCAGAAGGTGCACTCTTTACCAAAATGAATTCTAACACCTAACAAAATAAACTCTAATCTTGGTGGGGCAAGGATGCAGAATCATTGAATCATTAAGTTTGGAAAAGACGTCCAAGATGATAAAATCCAACTTTTGACCAAAGAAGATAGAAATTATCCATCTCTTCTTTTCTATTTATGTGTATCTGATTTTTTCAGTCGATTGGATTACCAGCTAAGGGAAGGATTTAAAACAAGGTTGCAGCTTTACAGGATCTAATACAGCCCTCCCACTCCCACATCCTGAGGGCAGAGTGAAGGTTTGGGTGGTGAATTGAGGCTGAAGCCCCATAGTTTCATCCTGCAGTGCCCTGTACTTCTCCAATTTTGGACTTCTCAACCTTGCTCAGCATGAAGCAGAAATGGGAGCAGGGCACACAAGAGACATTTTAAGGAGAGACGTCCAATCTTAGCCTCCAATCCCAGTAAAGCCACGATACATGAGATGTTTCGTAGTTGGATCTTCCTGCTTTCAGCCTCCTGATAGGCCATTTGCACTGATAGCAGTGATATGCTGTTCAAGAGTCTTTTCCTAGAGATAAGTCTCAACAAGGGAAAATTAAAAATTTTGTCTTGGTCCCATTGAGGCATTTTTTTAAAAAAAGCTTTTTATACAGCTGGATAAATTTTCAATATTTTTAGCAATATTTCAAGAATCATGAAACTAGGAAAGAGACTCTTCCTTGTGTTAGTGCATTCTTTACTCTTTAGGTTTTCATCCTAGTTCTGAATATAGTGGGAATTTTTGCTCTCATTTCATTCCATAAGGCAGGTGACTCTTAAATACACAATATGTGTTTGCTGACTTCACCTCACAGTTTTATGATCACTGCTTAGATCTATTTAACTACATTATTTTCATTCCAGGATCATGCTGGGAACTGATGATCAAGCAATCAGTTACCTTTATTTTCGTGCCACGTTTTACCAGTCTAACTTTATGGTCAGTACCAGTCGTAAACTGGGGTGGTTAGGGTCAGGTGTAGCTCTGTAGACCACAGTCAGACTACTACAAATTACGATTTAAGAGAGCTAAATCCTATTCTTTCAAAAAATACCAGTGCAAAAAGTCAGACAAAAAAAAAAAGCTGATTTTTCTTCTCCAAATATTTTTGAGATCACTGAGCTGGATGAAAATGCATAAATGAAAAGCATATAATTTCACAAAGAGTTTAGGGCTTGTTGCTGCCAAGTGAAAGAATATCTTTGATTTTTAAAGTAAAAATATTTAGTATAAAACTTATTAACCAAGAATAAATTAAAAAACATAAATTCATAAAATTAATAGACACAGGTAAAAAACATTCCTTACTGAGAGCAAATCTCTACAAAGTGAAAGCTAATCTATTGAGTGTAGCTCAAAAGAATAAGTATTCTCATTAAAAGTTAGTAATTTTTTTTAGCATTTTGTATACTTAATAATTTAGGAAATTAGCGCAGCCAAAAGAAGTTGGTGTATGTAATAAGCACTGCTCTGACTGGTCTCTGTAACAGGGATTATGACACTCATCCCTTTTGCTCGATGCAATAAAGATCTATAGGGCAAAAAACCAAAAAAACAAAAACTCTGCCACCTTAATTCTATAATCCTTTACTGTAGAATTCAAATTGTATATAAAATCTTTACAATAATCCCCAAATCTGTAAAATAATCTCCATTTAGATTTAACAACACTGCCAAAACAGGTAAAAAAGTTAGCAGCACCCCAAACCTACCTATGCAGTAGTCAAAATCCCCAGCATTATTAAGTTCAAGAGAAATGACAGTTTGCTTTGTTAAACTGCACCGTATTCCTCAGATCATCTAAGCTCAGAGTGGCAATATGTCATTCACAAACTCAGCAGCTGGAGAGCACCAAGGAGTGCACAGCTTGAGCAGGACGCCAACTGGACCCAAGTTCAATGCAAGAAAAATATCAAGATAGTAGCGCATCAATATATCCTTTCTGTATTATTAAAGGTAACTACTATGGAATACACTTTTTTATTTTCCAGATAGTTTTTCTTAATTCGTGTAATCAGTGAGCACCAGGGCTGTAGTAAAATGCCAAAAACCCTCTCTCTCTTTTGGTACATATTAGCTGGCCTTTGCTGAAAAGGCATTATTCAGTGTAAAATTGTTGTGCAAAAGTTGAAGAAATGCTGAATAATGAGCAACTAAAGGCTGGAAATGGCAGTGAATTTAATCATGTGTTATTTAAGGAATTCGCCTTAAAAATCAGATGCATTTTGTATATGACAGTTATTTCACACCCTTAACAGTGCCAAACAGCCTTTCTTAAAGACCCTCTACTGTCTGTACTATCATCTTTGTTTAGTACCCACTTTTACTCCTTTCTATATGGTACCTGTAAAGGAAGAGAGATTCCTCAAACTGGTAACTCTTCTGGGGGTTGCTTGATACTATAGTGCAGATAATGGCATGATATTAGGGATGTTTTCTTTATTTAGCACTAATTTTCCAAAGATTTAGACACATGAATTTGCTTTAGTATGTGTGGGTAAATACAGTTCCTCTCAGAGACATTGCAGAGTGATGCTGCTCGTGCACTCTGGCAGGATAAGAAGGGGTTAGCAGCAGGAACAAATTAGAAACTGCTTATTCCGCCGTTACTATCAAAAGGAACATTCATGAAGTGATTGTATAGCAAAATCTGGACTTTTAAAGAAGTATCTGAAAACAATTGGTAGTAGAACCAAATCACATAAAGATTCAAACATTGGCAGTGAATTACAGAAGGGTAAGCAGTTGGCAATGACCTGAGCTGTTTATAAAAAATACAAACACAAAGCCATGCAAAATTTTCCCCTTGGGAATGGGTGGAGGTATTTTCTGGGTCTCAGTAAACAAATAAACTTTTTTTTTAACCAAAGAAATTATTCCAACACAAACTAGAAAACACATATACAAAAGCTTGTAGAACAGTTAAAGTGGTGAAAAGATTCTACTGCTGCAAAGAACAAATATACTGCTGAATTTTCAGTTATTTAGGCATGTAGAGACTAAGGTGGAGGTATGGAGGACACTCAGAGGTGGGATAAGTAGCACTTGGGAAAAAAAGAGAAAAAATTCTCTTTTTTTTTCTGTTTGGGAAATTTCCTGTGCAGGGAAACCCCACTACATTTCGAGACAAATTTCAGGAGAAAAACACCCCGGAATGAGTGTTTCCTCTAAGGAGAAAGGGCTTCAGTATCTCCCTTTTTTCTGCCAATGAGAGAAATGGATACCAGGGGAAGAAAGGGAAAAAAAAGTAGAACTGTTTATTAACAAAGCAAGATTCCTGCAAAGCACAGGAAAAAAAAGGAGAATTAAACCTCACACCCCACCCCCACCTTGCTGTGTGGCCAAGACGCAAAGAGGGCAGCTGCCCTTCTTTGTCTCTGGGAAGGGGAGAGAAAAGAGTTCATGCGCCTGTTGGATTTCTGGCATGGGCCTTCTCCTTGCAGCAGCCAAAGGTGGTGGATTTTAATGTCCTTTCTTATGTTGGTTCAGCTCCTCTGAGGTCTAAGGTTCAGGATGGTCCCTCTGGCTCCCCGGATGGGCCAAAAAGAAAAAACAAGCCAAGCCAAAAACAGTTCAAGGGAACAAAAAACCAAAAAGCCACCAAGACAATACCCAGTACAGCCTTCAGGCTACAGGAAGGAAAGGGAAAAAAACTTCTTGCTTCAAGCTAGCAAAAAAACCCAATCCAACAAAAGGAACATTGTGAGATCCCTAGATCACGCTGTCCAGAGCACAGCAGAGAAAGATTCTACAGAGCCCGCACCCAGTGTTCCCAGCCTACAGTCCTGCTCCCTGGTTCCTCTTAGAGATACAGCAGATATTTCTGGGCATAAAGCAGATGATTAGGGAATAAAGTATCATCATAAAATCACCCTGAGACACTATGAAATCAGAAAGAGCATCATACCTCATATTCGTGTGAAATAAAAAAACGGCTTTCAGAAACAAGTCATAAAGAGCTGTTTTGTTATAGATACAGACTCCATCAATAGTAGGAAATACAACACAATCACGACTACAGCATCACAATAAACAGGATGCTGACTAGACCACATAGAGTCTCAGGAAAGTGACCAGTTTGATCTTTTTCTTGTACTTTCCACTTCAGTGTTAGGTTTGATGCACTTGCCCAGTTTGGAAGTGTTCTTGAGAAGAAGATGACCAATTGGAAATTCATCAATATCATCTGCCATGGGATTCGTCTTTTATTTTCCCAAGAAATCTGAGATCTCATCTTTGTATCTAATTTACAGCCTCCTGTTTATAATAGTAGAGCTACTCATACAAAAGTCATAAACCGTCTTTGGATCTTGGGTAACTGTACAAAACTGAGACTGTACCTTCCACACAGTATTTTAAAATCAGAGACAACTCAGAATGTAAATGAGGTTACATGGATAACTATGATAGAGAGAATCAGGTGTAACCAGTTGGTAAAACTAACCTTGAGAGGAGCAGGATACATGCTAGGCAGATGCTCCCCTGCAAGGATTTCAATAGTTCTGAATTCCTGAGGGTCCTGATACATTCAAGTGCTGGATGGTCTTGAAGAAACTGTTCTGTATTGATTAATAGCAGCCAGAGGGAAAGATAATGGATTTTCTCAAATACCATTAAGCTCTGGATGGCAAGATTATTGAAGCACAAGTCAAAGTGATATAAAATCAAACCAGGCCTAATAAAGTGATGCTTGTCTCCAAATGTTTATAAAGCAAAAATCTGCCTCTTTAGAAATGTAAGTGATGTAAGAAATACAGATTTTTTTTTTTAAATTGTAAAAAAAATTAGGAACCAAAATCTAAGAGTAACAAAATGTCCACTTGCTGTATTTACCGGGACATCAAGCTATCCCTGAGAGTTTAAGGAACAAACCTGGGCACAGATTTTGCTTTGTGTCACCAACGTTGCTGGTAGTAGCCTGGATCAAAATTTCGAGTTAAATATCCACACTGTGTACCAGACAGTGTATCCACTTTGTGAGTCATTAGAAAATTTCTTCTCCTTTTGAACTGAAAATTCGATTGAACATGTATGTGTGTGCTTCGTAATATGTACAATAATCTTGCAAATATCTGTGGTGCACATGATAGTACAGGCAACATATTCTGACAAAAAAGCCAGAATTGAATGCAAAGTTTGTTCTGTTTCATTAACTGTTGTAGTTGGGGTTTTGCTTTGGTTTAATCAGTTTTCACTGTCTTACTCAAGTGTAAAGAACTGTGGGCTTTGTGATGTTCTGTTTGTTGTTGCAAATCACTCTTCAGTACTGCCGCTCTAAAAATGCACAACACAATGCTATATAATACTACACAAAATTTCTTTCTCCAGCTTTCTTGAAATGAAAAAATACTACACCACACCACACTTACAACCAATATTAGCCCTTTTGGCAACTGAGAATTTTTAGGAAGTATTGATTCATAAGGAAGACATAATTTGGATTAGTGGTACAAGAGAAAAAGTTAAAATTTGGTGCCATAATCACTAGTGTCTTTTATGACAGAATAATTTACAGCTATCAAAACAACATGCTGATCTTTCAATTGCTTTTGTAACAAAAGACCCAATCTGCTTCACCGGTGTGAATACTACTTTTCCCCATTGTATATTAAAAGAAAGAAGAAAAAGGAAAAGAAAAAAAAAAGCAAAAAAAAAGCTGTGTTGTTTTGGGCATTTTTTGAGGGTTTTTTTTCTATCTATCTATTCCCTGATGATCTCCATCACATTTCAAGTCCAGGATCCTGACTGCAATAAATTAGCTGCAATGCTTGCCAGTCACAAGGTAGTTGATTGTAAGCTCCTTCCCTACTAAAATGGCACAATTAGTCCATGTTGATTTCTAAACATCTACTCCTTGGTTACTGGACTCTGGTGAACATTTATTCTGAGCTGCTTAAGTCTTCATCTTTGTATGAAATCTTTCCCTGTGCAACCCCCAACAAACTATTTGAATTTTGCAGATTTCGGTCAGCACGCCTTGACACTCATCCAGTACAAATATAATTTACAATGAAGGGACAATTTTGCAACAAGGAGCTAAATAGAAACCATAGTCAAGAATAGCCACATTTGGGATGCTTTACATGCGGAATCCTTTACTGAAGTATTTCCAATTTAATTTCCCTTTCTACATGTAAAGCAAGTTTTGGAAGACTACTCAGGGTAGTAAATGGACATATTTGTCCTTTTCAAGTTCTTCAATCTAGCATAGTTTCCTCTGTCTTTAGTGTTTCCTGATAAAATCTTGTACATGGATTCAGGTTGGATTGGGCTTTGAGCAACCTATTCTCATGCAGTGTGTTCCTGCCCACAGCAGGAGGATTGAAAGCAGTCTTTTAACCCTAATGATTCGGTGATTCTATAAACATGTTTTGCATTGGGTGACTTCATTTAGCATCTTAGTAGAATTCAAATGTGTGCAATATTTTCCTTTCTTTTGTGAACATTTTTTTCCTTCACTTTAACCAGGATATTTTTTGCATCACTCAATAATTCAAGAGCATGAATTGTCTGAATACAGGCTTCCCCTATTAAGATTTTATGGAGAAAAAACATCTAGTGTTAAGCCTATAGTAGCAAATTAAACAACATCCAGGCATAATTCCAAGTACCAGAGTGCAATTTTCTTTACCAGTGTTTGAGAGTCTCTGATTTTTGTTGTGCCAATTAGAACATAACTGAATAGATTCTCATGTGTTTTACATGATTTTACATGATAGAGTAGGATGGTCATATTTATATTCAAGAAAGTTTAATTTTCTCTTATCTTAACAAGCAGTAGATGAACTTGATAAATAATTCTTCTGTCAAGGTAGGAAAGTTTTTTCCCTGTCTAAAATATAACCTATTCCATTCCTTCCACATGAAAGAAAAGTTTCCTTACTTTAAGTTTTCTGAAAAGGCTTTCTTGAGCTTTGTAAGTAAACACAACCAGAAAAAAAATTGCTATGTTTCTTATGAATACGTTGAAGAACACATCCTCTCCAGCTGTATTTTGTGCAAATATGATTTCACAGGGTGTTGAAGCTGCCCGGCATTCATTGATCCTTAAAGGGTTTCATATCATTCAGAAACTAGTTATGACTGAGTTGTGCTTCGGGAAAGACAACACTGGGAGAAGTGACTTAAATTTTTCTTATCATTCTATCAATAACTGTGTATTATGGTTTTAAAAGTAATTACAATTCTATCAGTAAGCCTTTTTTTAACTGTTAAAGCACTTCCTTATTTCCCCCTTTTTAACAAGGTAATATAAAGTACAGTTTGTGGGCTTCATTTCTTCATATTAAAATATTAACTGCCTTCATGAGCTTTTGTGAATGTTCCTGCCAGTTAATTTTATTGTCCAATTAAGTTTCTGACAGCTGTAATAGGCAGCTGGGTAGACTGGTAACAAGACAAAACTCCACCCATTTTGGGATATGAAGACTTTTTGGTTTTTTCAGCTTATTTTTTCTGAAAAGGAGATCGAATGCATTGAGACAATGGATTGAGACAGCCAAAACAGCCTTTGAATACTTAGATTGAGTTATGTCCCATGATCCACATATAACATCAGTTATCAGAAACTGCAAAATTCTTTGCACCTTTTCCACCACAGAAAGATGAGTTGACACCTCATGGCACAAGATAAAATCTTTTCAAGATGCAAAATTGTGTTGTATAGATTAGTGCACCATGAGGAATAGGCTTAGCTGGCTTTCTAACATTATTTTATATTTATTAATATAATTACATATAATTTGGCTAAAATAATTTTTTATTGATTTCTGCATAAAGAAAATATCAGAAAGAGCAAAAACGAATGCCACTGCATCTGCAAGAAAAATTTAATATTGCTCCCAAGTGCTGCAGGGATAATTCTTACAGCAGGTGTAGATGAATGTTCTTATAAAAATAAATCAGATAGACTGTACTTTTCTTACTGTAAAATTTTATTTGGCTCATGTCTTGCCAAAAAAATAAAACAAAACAAGAAAGAAGACAGAGAGAGAAGAAAAAAGACAGGATCTTAGTGATAATGGTTTTATTACATAATTAAGATTTAATAGCAGGCTGGGGAAGAAATAAAACTTTCATCAGGATAGACTGTGAGGGTGACATACTCATGTCTTTTGCTGATTTGTGTGAGTATTCTAGTAAGGTTACATCTTGTCTTTGTCACCTGACTCCAAAATCTCTGCTCCCAAAAATAGCTTCTTGTATAATTCAAAACCTATTCACCTTATTCCAAAGAAGAAAAATTTTTAAAGTAATTTACAAACAAGCTACAGGAAAAGACATAAAAGCCTGAAATATCCCATCAAAGAGTCTTACAGACAGAATCTGTGGAGTAGCTATTACCTCTCTTCTTCACTTACAGTGTATAGAACTTTTTCCATAGATTAAATTTTCATAGATTTTCATTACACATGCAAGTACAAATATTTACCTTCTAAGTGCCTTTCCTTTTTTCTTTCTTTTATTCTTCTCCCCTGAAAACTGTTTCAGAAAGACAAAATCAATGCTTTAATTAAAATAAACAAGAAGCATTATGTGTCATGCAGCTCATACACATCAAATCAGAAAAACTCCTCTTTCCCCAATAACAGCCAGATGCTGGAGGCAACCTCCATGATAAAAAACATTGTAAAGACAACCTGTTATCCTTTAAACTCTCTAAGGATAATTTTCATTATTTTTAATTAAATGCATAGCCCAAAATATTTTCTACACTTTTTATGAGAGAGAAATATTATGAATCATAGCAGTTTCAGTTGCACAGAACTAAAACCAAAAGTAAAGACAGTTTTGGAAATAACAACATTTCAACAAGCAGACTGATAAAAGAAAATATCTGTTAGGATTTAAAATTTCAAAAATATCAATCAGTAATTAGGTGAGGAAGAGAGAGAAGTATTGCAAAGCATGATGGTTACAGTATTGTCTGGGAGTCCCAGCTGCAGTCTCAGCTCCAGTAAATAAGTCAGCATTTCAGAGCAGGTAGGACCAAGTTAAGAAAAGAAAGCAACAGAACACAATGTAATTCCTTATCTATGAATTTCCTCAGGTGGTAGGAGACTTTGGCTTATAGCTCGAGAGAAGACTGCTGAATTTAGGGTACCAACATATCAATGGATGTAACAATAACCACAGTATACACAGCAAAAGCCATATCATGATTCTACCTCTTGAGAAAAACTATTCCCTTTGAGACAAAAAGGCTGAATAGTTTGGGGCAATACTAGTCAATTAAACAATCAAATATCACCAAAAAAAAAAGGAAACCTTATTTATTCACACAAGCCTATAGCTTATATAGACAATTCACATATAAATTTTGTTCATATGTGTGTTTATATTTTGCATTTATATATAAATAATACAATGAAATATATTTTTAAAAAAGTCCCAGGATAAGCAAACAAGCAATGAGCGGTGAAAAACAAAGGATGACAATAAAACAGTTCTGAGCAAAAAAGATTGTTTGGAATAGAGAACATAGCTCTTTGGAGCATATTCAGCACTGGCTTCAATCTCCTGTACAACGTTCAGCTCCACAGAGTTGTATACAGCCCTAAACAGAAACATATGAAGAAAAGCAATCTTTCTCTTCTTGGCATCAAAGTGCTTTAATAAGGCAAGTTAGAGTCCCACCAAGGGTTGAGAAACTAATGCCCTTAGGAAACATAAAGCTTGACTGAAAACGCACAGAAAGAAGAAAATACCTGCTTGTGTTTTTACAAAGGACTTGTTTAATCAACCCTTTGATTAAAAGAAAAGGGAAGAGGTCTGCAATATGTTCACCAGTATCTGACAAAATGAATTTAACTACTACACTATGATATAAAAAATTGTAATTACTACTAGAAAGAGAAAGATGAGCTAGTCTACAGAAACTAGAAACCTATCTACATGAACATGCAGAAAGGAGCAGACCACTTAGGCAGAATGCTTTCTGAATCACTAAAAATGAATGTCTTTTAAACGGCCATATGCAGAACAGACATATCATTATCCAAACCATGAACACTTACAACATTATTTCTTCCTCTGACTTCTTATAGTCTTTTTTTCTTTAATATTTTGCCAAACTGCAACTTACCATTGCAGATGTACATTTAACATACATTGCAAAGAGCTTAATAAACACAGAACCTGCCAGATGAACACAGGAATATTTTCAGACACTCAAGTACTCACACTGTTTTAATTCAAACGTGATGACTGTCATGTCTTGGCATCTTTTCCTCTGTTCTCTGTGCTTGTTATATTTTACAGAGGCATGGTAAGCTATGGAAGCAGTTCTGGTAAGAGAAACTGGTTGCAAGAGCAGAAGGACAGAAGGACACACTCATCAGCACAGTCTGGACCTCACTGCTTGGAATGGATGGCAATAGGCTGTGGGAGACAAGGCCAAGAGAACGAAATTCTGGCAATTTTTCATAGCAAACCTTGTACAGGGAGCAGAACAGCTAGGTTTCCGCCTTTCCTAAGCCTAATACTCTTTCCTAAGCCTAATACTTTTGACTCTTTTAATTGAGAGTGTGCTCTGCCTCTTCTCTGACAGATGTTCTCATTTGCTTTAGCAAACCTCGCAGTGAGAGGTTGGACAAGGCTACAAATATCTTGCTATTCATTTCAAGCAGGCAAGATCCTCCTAATTGTTTCTCACTAGTAGCTTTACCTAAAGAAATATAAACTGTTTGTAGACTATCTGCTGTAAATAAAAGATTTTTTCCTGTCTTTCGATCAGCAATACAACAAAATATTCCATATGTCTGCCTAAAAGCTCAAAGCTCTCCACGAGGTTGTCTAGTCTATGACAGTAGCTGGCAAAAGGAAGTGTTTAGGATATACTCCTGGTACCATGGTTTTCAGTGTATAACAAGCAGTCACAGAAAAACAGACAGGCAGTTATCTAGACAGTCAAAAAGGGGAAGTTGTCACAACCACAACAGAACTCCAGCGAAAATGAGCTTAGCGGACTGAAAGAAGGATTACATAAAAATGCATTGCTACATCAAGATCACACAAACCCACAAACAATTTTCATGAAAACCATTTTGTTTCTGAAGTAATAAAGCTAAAAGTCTAATTCCACCTAAAGTGGTAAAATAGAATGCAAATTTTTCATCTGAAGGTGTCTGAAATTTCTTCCACATCATTAACTGTTTCAGTTCTCTATGAACCAAATCCAAATGAACAAGACCAAAAGCAAGACACATTGCAACAGGTTCCTTGGCATCATTTTAAATTTTTCTTCTCTTGACTAGTATGAAAGAAAAAAATTTTAAAACATTCTAAAATCCAAACTGTCAGAAAAAATATCAGTGTAAGAAATGAAGACTTTTTTTATTGCTCTGTGATAGTACTTTCCTGTCTCATGCTGTACTAATTTAATGCATTCCAGAGGTGATAAGGGTTTAAAAACTTATTTATAATACAATGCACCAATAATGAACAAAGAAAAAAATTGTTGGGTTGAAAGCTGCTTCAAATTTGAAAAAAGTAGATCAATACATTAAAATATTGTGTCTTCATCTTTTGAATGTCTTCTCATGCTTATTTGGATAAAACTATAATTGTTTACATGCATTCATCTTTCCTTTCTTTCTTTTTGGCTTTTTGTTTGCTTGTTTCTTTAGTGGGCTTTGGTTTTTTCCTTAACAAAAACATGCATATGAAAATAAGGAAGAAGTTTTAGAAAAAATATTGGCAATTCTTACTAAAATCCAAACTAGAATTCAAATAGCATGCAGTCTTTAGGCGTAATAGCCAGAGAAAATTGTTGATAGATCAAATGAACACCTGTCCAAAAGAGACCATCTTTTGTCGTGTATGTGGTTTAACTCACAGAACTGTCTGTCAAACTACATTTCCGAGACAAGCTGTCTTTAAGCAAGCCAAGAACAAAAAAATCAGAGTATTCTTTCTAACAGCACTTTCATACCAGCTACAATTCAGAGCAGTGCTATAACACACACAAGAAAGAAACATTTAACCAACGGTAAAGAACTTCGTAAGAAAACTCAAGCTTAATTTCACAGGAGAGCTCATACTGCCTAATACATTACCAGAATGCATTAGCTTGGACTCAGATTCTTTCCAGATGACAGCCCACACTGGATGCCTCTCCCTTGCCAACACTTTGTGTAAAGGAAGACCTAAATGATCATCCTTTGCCAAAAGAAAACTACTGCTCAAAAATCATGTGCAGGTTGTTCCAATGAAGTGAGAGGATTCCCCACAGGTCAATTCCGAACAGGAGCTCTTCATAGTGTTTGACCAGAAATCCCAAAAACTGGGTCATACATTACAGTGGGAGGCCAGCCCAATACCTTACACAGCAGGGAACCAGATCAGATTGTATGATTAAAGGCAATTGAGATAAATGAGGACACATCTGTTTCTGCATGCAGTGTTTAGCTATGCAGACACCCAAAGTGCACCTGCAGCCTTTGGCCATTTTGTCCCACAAAATTGGGAGATTCACATTGTGGTGCCAGCCTAAAGTCTCTCTGAAAATGTAACCCATCCAGAACTGCTCTAAAACTTTGTGAACACCTTCTATTAAAAGGTTCTATGTCATAACCTCCCCTCCAAAAAAAAAATTAAATGCTAAGTATCAACACATGTATATAAATATACATGGGCATATATGCATTCCATATATACATCAAATTTCTTTTAGCCTTCAAATTGGCTTTGAGTTCAACTGCCTAGGTTATCCTCTTTTCACAGTCTTTCTGCCAGTCTCTATAGGATAAAAAATCATGAAAAATGTCTGTAAGGCTACTGTGTATTAAGCAATCACCTCAGCCTTAGCTTAAGAAAGAGTTTTGAACTCTTTTGCCAAGTTTCCAGCTAAAGCTCACATTTTTGCTAAAGTTTTGGGCTTCCTTAGTTAAAGCTGAATTAGGTGTCACATCCAGAGGCAGACACAGAGCTGGAGAACAGCAACATCACGCAAGAACGTGAGAATGGCCTGTCATGAATTTCTCAGTCCAGCACCAAAATTAATCAACAGCTAACTAGAACTGAACCTAGAGAAGACATTAGTCTTAATCTGGGAGTCAAACAGAGACTTGCATGTATATATTCCTTCCTCCATCCCTGTCCCCAGCACATGCATGCATAGAAGCAAGGGGATTGCTCACTGTCCTAGAGGCAGATACCAACTTCTGATGTGCAAGATGCTGTTCCCCATCAGCTGCTAGCAGAAGGAGAAGGTAGCCCCAGAGAAAGAGGAAATCAGTAGTGCAGAGATACTGAGACCTAATGCCTTTCCTCCTTCAGTGGTAATATGATGCCCAACAAACAGCTACAACTATTTGAGGGAAGCCTGTAATCACAAGATATTGCAGTGTAGCAGGAATATTTACAAGTAGTCCTTGGACTTCTTAAATTAATTAACTTCAACTGGGTTACAATATGCCAAATGTTTTCCCTGCTCTCACACACAAGAAAAGAAGGAAAAGGTACAACGAATTTCAAGATTACTGTGAGCTACCACGAGTCTTTGCAAATGTGTAGAAAACGCCACCCAAACACCAGTTTCATACCCGTGTTGTTTGCCCAACCGTTCAAGTAATTTCTTCCTACTTCAAGTGTTATGACATGACACACAGGGAAACAGATCTCAGAGAGAAGAACAGATGGTTATACAAAGAGCATGAACTATGGAAGAAAAATATGTGTTTAGGGGTGGAAAGGGCAACAGATCTTTAGGCAGAAACAGCAAAAAATAAATTAAAAAGTATAATTTTATTTTCTTTGAGAAGTATGAAAGAACTTTAAAAAGCAAAATCAATTTTTAACAATAGCAAGAAACTGCTTTAGAAGTGTTACCTTTCTCCTTTATGATGGCATTATTTGAGACAATTCTTTGAATATCAAGAATCATATACACTATATAAAGTCTAGGGAATACAGAACTCTTACTGTCTGAAATACAAGGCAGAGAACCATAAAGTCTGTCTCTCAATTTCTCTGGTTAAGATGCATGAGAATTTCAACAACATAGATTGTTCATTACTGAATGCTGATCTTTTCATACAGGAGACATGTAAAAATTATTAAAAATAACAGCAGAACTTCAGAATTCTAGTAAAGTGCATCCCCAGGTCTACGTTAATGAATATTTCTTGTTTTATCATGCTGTGTCTTTGATCATACAAGTGCAAGAGTTAAAAAACTTACGAAATAAAAATCTCAGATGTCTTTAGAAAAAGCCATGATTAGATCTTTGGTGATGCTGTGTAGAAACAAGAACACTGTTTGATCCTTTTTCCCACAACTTATGTGTCATTTATTTTCATTTCACTTCAACAGAGTACACACAGAGAGGTACTCACCTAAGCACTGTAAAAATCTCCAGCACTATATTAATACTATGAACCAATGGAAAAAAACAACGATTGCCAAATAATCATCTTATTTACCAAATAATACAATTTGGTTATTCATAATAGTTTCCTCCAGAAAACTGAAGTTAAATTTGCTGAACTGGGATGGCAGTGCGCTCTGTTCTCCTGAATGCTCCCAATCATCACTCAGCACAGATAGGTGAAACTTAAGTTAAATTCCCATCTGCCTTGCCTGACTAAACACCCAAAATCTACTGGTAGTGCTGTGGGAAAGCCACAAATGTGGCTTCCTTCCCTCTCTTAGTGTTCCTGTGCTTAAAACTTGACTGTAATCAGTGAAGGATTTGAAAGGGAGAGCAAGGGGAGAGTTGAAGGAGAGCTTCTGGAGATCACACTGGAGACCTCCAGGTTGAACACTGTTTCAGCTCTCTATGAGCCTTGCAGCACTTCCTGAAAGCAGCAGGTTTCACCGTGGATCAGGGAATCGCGGAAACATCCCAAAGCAAATAACTTCTCAAAGAGAGTACTGGATAAGAGGAAGGGGATAAGAAAATTCCTAGTCTGAGTGGCACTGCAGATCTTAGCTACATCAATATGTCATGGTAAGAGGCCTTCAGGTAAGACGGTTTTAGCCCATGAAATATTTTAAAAGGCAACACTACTACTTCATACAGATGTTCTAATTTTTAATACTGATCTACAGTGAACTGTTAAGCTAAATGACAGAGCCTTTGAATTAATTGCAAATTTTGATGTCTTTAATATCATCAAAAGCAGAATAAACACGCAATCTGGCTTCAAGAAGCTGAAATGGCTACAATGCAAAGCCTGTAATCTCTAAGCAACCAGAAGAAACTAAACAGAGCTTAAAAATATGAGCTTTAAAAAATACTGCAACACCTCAGAATACCTTGGAGTAGTGAAGGGTATTGTATCCTGGGACATGCATCAACAGAAATTATAACTTTCTTGCTTTCTTAAATAAATTTTTTTTTAGCAATAAGGAATGGCTACAAATGCCAAAGAAAATAAAGTATGGGATTAAAACATGAAATTCATCTGATTGCGATAAGGCATGGGTATATTTTGAAAAGTAGAAAACCAATTCTCTTGTGATTTAAAAAAACTAAATCCACAACATGAAAGATCTTAGGAACAAAAACATTTCTAGTATCTGATTTAAAATGTCTTCAATAATTTTGCAATACTCACAATTTTAGGTTAGTATTTTTTATTTAGGGCTGGAAACCAGGAAAACTTTAGGTTTAAATATTCATAATGTTTAGGGTTTAAAATTCATAATATTTAGGGTTTAAAAAATTCATAATATATTCTGATGTGGCAGATCTACAAGACTCGTAAATTGCCATTTTCCTCTAGAACCTACTTCTATATATAAAACTAAGCTTCTTGCAGTGATTCCATCCATGCATATATTTTTAATTCCATTATTATCTTTTTACAGCTAGATAATAGAGTCATAATAACTCTTTTTGGAATGTGGAATTCACCGTATTTTTGTCAATTTAATTTCTCTTTTTCAGTTATCTTTCATAATCTAGATAATTTATCACCTGAGATGTATTCCTTTCCCTCAAGAGTTTCATAAGTTAATACCACTTCCTAGTTCTTTTTTGTAACATACTGGCTTCATAACACCATATTGCTGCTCCTTGATACCCAGATTTTTTTGAAGCAATAACTAAAACTGGGATATTTCTATTTCTTGAAGATTACTAGCTAGACAAGGCAATCTATGTCCTTGCAAGTAAAAGTTTGTTAGCTGCTGTTGGCTGTTAAACACATACACACACCCACCATATACTTCTAATCTTTATTAAAGTTTTATAAAAAATCTCCTTGACTCTGTTGGGCTTTGGGAATTTGTCATATGTGCAAATGTTAAGTTTTTTAGAGAATATTCTTAGAACAAGTATTCCAGTGAAATCATTTGAATCACAGCAGGCAGTTTAAAAATTGCATTATTCCTGAGAGTTAGATAATAACTGACACTTAGAGTCTCAGGTTTCTGTCTCCCTGTGTTTTATTATAGAGTTTGACTGAACAAATTTTTTATATACACCATCTGAAATAAAATGTCTTGGAGGGGTTAATTGAATTAATTTCCCATTATTCTAAAATTGAAGATTACCCATATGGAATCTCTCCTTCGGACGTCTGCCATGGCACAGTTCTTTCAGAGCTCTTCTCTGCAGCAGCAATGGTACAAAACATCCCCTGCAATTTCAGCAGAATACAAAATAACAATAGCAAGCCTGGAGACAGAATAAGAGCTAATTAGTCAAGGGAACACCTCAAGAGTTTTAAAGTTGAAAAGGTAGCCAAAAGCAGGATTACTTGATTAGTAATTCCCTCTATTTTTAACCACAATATAGCTCATATAGAAAGATTTCTTAGAAATTACAGCCAAAACCTTATACACTGATTCTTTGCAATTCAGTCTATACTGAGCTACTAACTTTTATAGGTTTTCAAATCAGGAATTTTTAATGTTTGTACCATTTTAAAATAAGATATTCTAAGAATTTAATAATATTGGTATATTTTTAAAATATTAGCATAGAAATGTATTTTCAAATATATTAGCTATAGATATATGGATTTACATCTTTTGTAAACTTCAAATGGGAGGAAATTTGCAAACTCCTTAGTCATGATGTAATTTAGAATTTCTGCATGTTATTTCCTTGATCTTTAGCTCTTCGTAAAAGTTGAACAACAAGATATGTTTAGCCAAGAAATACATTTTATGGTATTCTGCTCAGGTGTTATAACTAGATGGATTATGTTTTCTGGTTAAGCAGACATAGGACAACAAATCTTGTTTCTTGAGGCATCTATTATACACACAAAGCAGACGTAGATTGATACAGGTTTGATTTATAGTCTTGATATATTGTTGTTTCAAGATCAGTCCATATAATTCAAGATGGAACAAGACCTTAGCATGAATTGAATACGCTCTGTTAGTTTTCAATTCAAGAGGAAACAGTGTGTGTTTATATGTCTGTTCTTTTTGTCTTTATGAAAAGCATGAATTAGAAAGCCACCATTGTATGGATGGAAGAATAAGGAATGCCATTTAATTTAAAGTTTGTTTCAAGTGAAAGAAGCTCAGTGGTAAAGAAATGAGATTTAATTTAACAAAGTTTGTTTGTAAGCCTGAAGAGATTTATCAACACTGTAAAACAAAGCTTTCAAAAGTTTTAGCTCTTGCCAAACTGCTGTTTTGTTCAGTAGAATTCATATATACTATGAAGACACCTATACATCATGGAAATAAGAGAAGTCATCTTTATAGACAGTGTAAACACAAGGCATGCCACAGTGCTCCACGATGAAGCATCACCCCAATAATTACCATTGCAGCCCAGGAGTCAGTGCTGTGTCTGATCCTGTTCAACGTCTTCATTAATGAGCTGAATGATGGGACAGTGTCCATCCTCAGCAAGTTTGCAGAAGCTGCAAAACTGGGAGGAATGACTGAGACCACTGAGTTGTCACAGCCAGAGTGACCTGGAGAGGAAGGAGAAATGGGCTCACAGGAGCTTCATGAAGTTCAACAAGTTAAAGTGTAAAGTCCTGCCATTGGGCAGGAACAACCCCAGGCACCAGCACATGCTGAGACCACCTATCTGGAAAGCAGCTTTGCAGAAAGGGAGCTGGGGACATGGGCCATCACTGTGTTGTTTCAGTAAATGTTAATGGCATACGTTGACAGCAGGATGGGAGAGGTGATCCTTCCTCTTTATTCAGTGCTGTTGCGAGCAAACTTAGACTACTGTGTCCAGTTCTGGACTTTCTAGTACAAGAGAGACACAGTGAAGGGCCACAAAGATGAAGGAACTGGAGGATTGCTAGGAGGCAGCTGTAATGTTTTAGAAGGTGTCATAACCCATCAAAGACTCCCAAAACTGTCCTGTGATCCACAGTATTAGAGCATCCAGTGCCAAACTCCCCACCCTGCGGGAGGTACCTGGGCGTTCCCACCGAGCCACTGGGTGTATGTTACCCCACAGGATGGACATGGTGATTTGTGGGCTTCCCCACCTCCCATGGATCGGGACTGCGACCCCCACTTCAACCAACAGACACTGACATTGCAAAAATCAAGTCTCATCACAGGATCTACAGGTGGTGACAGTGTACCTTACTACTCTTATCCTCTTTCTCTTTCTATTCTGTCATACATTTTCTTTAGTGCTATTTTTCACTTTTTTATATTGTTGCATTTCTCACCAATATGGGCACATATTAAAATTTGCCAAGTGTCTTATACTACCTTAATGACATAAAGTTTGCAAGTAAAAGTTTATTATTGGATCTCCTGAGAATTTTGTTTTTTCTTCCACATTCCACCCAAAGTAAATCAAACCACCTTCCTCTAAACCTGCCAACCAGACCAGACATAACACCTGAAAACTTCAGCTGTTCTGTGATTCTGTGCATACATGACATTTGTAATGGTGTATGTCATCAGAAGACATGGAAATAGCCATACCTTCATAACAAGTCCATTCTCAAATTTAAGAATGAATAGAACATCTAATTTCTTTTAAAATATAATAGATTTCCTAATAAAATGTATTAAATTTGCAGATTGTACATCATTTCAGATCACAATCTATCATTTGCTTAAATCAATTGTATAAAATATAGTATGTTAATTCTTTTTTACAGAGAGTGAAAGTGACTGGAAAAGGACATGATAGCAGAGAAAAAATAGCATCCAAGTGGAAAAATAAACCTTAAACCCTTTACAATATCTATTTTAAAATTAAATCAGCAATTCATGAAAGAGCTGCTAGTTCTGTACATATGTAAGGTAGCATAAAGGATGCATTTTGTTAAAAATTTGTCTTTTGAGGGAAGTCAGGGAAACAAATGTGATAATTAATTGAGGGTAGAACCTGCTAATTGCAAAATGTGTGACACCAGCATCAGATGTACCCTCACCAGGCCAAGAGAAAGAAATAAGTCTCCCCTGAACTGAAATTAAAATTATGAAGTGTCTTTAGAATTTGCCACAGGAGCAGAATGAATAAAGCATGAACAGTATACACTGTGTGAGTCAGCAGCAGAAACAGTGTGGGGAAGATCCAGATAACTCAAGTGCCTCTGTCCCTTCATGCATACACTGGACACTCTTGTCACAGGATGTTTCAAGAACTGTGAAGGAGACAGCCATCCCCAACACCAGGACAGAAGGTAAAGCTGAGTTTTGATTTGGAGTTGGTGCAGTTGCAGAGAAGCAACCACAGTTCACCGTGTTGTGACTGCTTTGTGAGGGGTAAGTGGCATACACTTGTATGATATAAAGTGATGCACTAAATCAGGAAAACCTAGATGCCTCCTGTTAAACAAAAAATCACTGCTGATTCACATGCATCCTGGACAGCAGAAGCACAGAAACTCAAAGGTTTGTGGAGAGAATACAGAATGAAATTCTTTCTAAGGGGAATATAGAAAATGTGAACACATTCCGTTTCTTAGTTATTAATAGGCCCTGGTTCAAGGCTGTAACAGCAAAACTGACACAATAATGACAGCTTTCCAAGGCTTTCTGGCCAAGGCCCCTTAAATATGACAATGACTAATTCTTCCAGCTCTATAATTCTCTGACATGCCACCAGGGAGACAGCAGAGCTGCCTATTGGTATTCTGAGTATTGCTTCAGTCCAGAAAAAAGACACAGCTTTTACTACCCCCATGCCTGCTGCCACAGAAGATGCTCTTGTGACATAGAGAATATGCATATGCCTTGCCCTTTGGATACCAATAAATTCCCTTTACTCCTTAAATGTTAGGGAAAAGGATCAGTAGGTGTGTTAGAAAATCTCAAGTGTTAACGAAAAAAGCTGCAACAACAGCAGAAACGGTTCAGTTACCTCACAGAAGGTTAGAATTGTCCTAGACCTGACAAAAATTGGTTATTATTATTATTGCTGATATTTTAGGGCAAAGTATAGCCTCTTGTCCCTGGTCCTGCACAATGCAGAATTTAATTACAATAAGCTTTTGTGGACAAACCTCAGTATCGTAGGTGCTGGGCCAGCTGTGATACAAAAAACTCCCAGTGTCAGCAACAATAAGAAAAGAACATCAGTAAATAATCAAATAATGTAAGTCACTTATGCAGTGAATAGTTCAAAGAAACTTAAAAGGAAGGTGAACTTTTAAAAGATACATTTATACTAAATGAAAAAGCCAGAACTGTATCTCATAGACAAAAAAGCAAGTGCTGGTTCAATATACCTAGAAATTTCTACAAAACCTAATATTCACATTGATTTAAGTGCAGAGCAAAACTAATGAAAGAACCAAAGGAAAGAAGAAAACATACCTGAAAAAACCAAACACAAAACAACAAACAACCACAGACATATATATACGAAACAGAGAACAGGCTGAGAAAACTGGACAGAAAGGGCACAGAAAGAAAATGTGAAACATGAAGAGTTGTAGTCCAACAGAAATTATCTTCAAGAACAGAAAAAGAAATTATAAATACGTTAACAAGACTATGGAGTTTTCCATCCGCTTCATAGAATTTCACATCTAGTAACATAAATCTGAAATTATCTGCCGTAAAAAAATAATTTGAGATGATTTATTTAAAGGGTCATTAAATGCCTGAGCTGTTAGAAGCAAACATTTTTGCATTTATCTTTCTTTACAGTACATTAGATTCAAATTCAAAGAGGTATTTCAATGTTAAGTAACATAAGCTCTAATGGAATTAAAATATCACTGTTCAGGTTCATAATCATATTTCTTAAAATGCAAACTATAGTGTTGGAAAATTTTGGAAGAAACCAATAAATATTTTTAACCCAGATAGATAAATTTTTGGCTTGTTGAATGAAAACAATTCTTCAAAGAAAACATTGCTCTGAATCCCCTCTGACTTCTCCCAAGATTATTATTACCATGGAATTATCAATAAAACTGTCTCTTACAATCTTATTTTTGTCCACGTTCTCATTAAAATCCAATTTTTTCCTCTAAGGATGTGAACTGAGAATAAATCTACCAGAAACCATCAGAAATCATCACCTAAATTATAAAAACCGATAGCATGTTTTTTATGAAGTGTTTACAGTGTTACACCTATTCAATCCATAAATACCATGCACCACGAGAGCACAATATATAACATCCCTTTCGTCTGTCCTGTAAAAAAAAGAAACACTTTCTATTTCATTTTCCTTTCTCTGTCCATGATAAGTATAGATGGTAATAGGTACAGAAAGGATAATAAACCCAGCTGGTTCAATACAAAACAGAAATGCAATCAGCATGTTGAATGTTTTGCAGTTGCTCTGATTATCTTGTGTAGTATAGTATAAATTCCTTTGATGGCACTTGAAGTCCTTGCTTAGGGTAGAATTATTAAGTGAAACTTTTGTTCACACAGCAGCTGTCTGGGAAAATCTCTGTACAGGCCTCAGCCTTTCACCATGGGTTTGTGATGCAGTTAGAATAGTAAAGACTGAACTTTTAAATTTTTTTTTCAGCGGTATAATATACCATATTATAATGACAATCGACATTCCGTGACAATATGCATGTACTATCTAACAAGACTGGTAATGTACCACCACCTCACAGAAATTCATTCTTTAATTGCTGTCAGTCAGGCCTTCCTCTCTAGAGGTTGAAATCCTTTTGTGCTGGCTGCCAGGGAAATAAAACGTGCTGTAGACTAGAAGCTGGCATCTGAAAATTTAGACTGGAAGAGTGGGTCTGGGGACACTAGAAAATACGGCATAAGAGAAGCGACTGTGTCCCCCTGGAGATTTAATGGAAAATATCTGTGCCAAGAAAGATAGTGTAAAGTGTCCATTACATAATGCAGAGAGCACAAGAGAGAAGGACAAGAAAGAAGATACTGATGGCCACTTCAGTATACATATGTCCCAAATTCACCTGCAAAGACACCCAAAGACAAGTTTTGCTGTAATTTTTTGTTAACCTAAGGCATGACTTCATTGATATTTAATAAAATACAATACAGGAACAGAGGCGTGTTAACAGGTGAATAAAACTATTAGTCTAGCATGAACAACTGTGTGGCAGCAAAGATTTAATACATTTTTCTAACAATTAAGTTTTCTACTACTGCCCAAATGTACTACCATCTTATGTATTTTCTCACACTTTCTTGCCTATTTCTCAGCTCCTTCTTGTTGAGAGTGTTTCTCAGTCAAATATGCAGGAGTTCAGGACTGTTATTATACCACCAGCTTCCTGTAAAACCCTCAGGCACAATACTAATTTTTGTTAAACAATGAATAATGTACAATCCATGATGGACCAGCCATAAAAATACAGTATTATTAATTTTCATGAGTATTAAAACACATGAAGCATGGGGTTGGAAGTAGTTTATCTTTAAGGTCTCTTTCAATACAAGCCATCCAATTCTTCTAAGAAGCCCATACTTCCAGTGACACCACATCCTAAGTTCTAGTTCAATGAAAGTAATTCAAATGCCTAAAATCTTGCTGGCTTTATTAATACAGGTTTATGGTTTCAAACTTAATTCTAACTGATTTTCTTCACCTTGTACTCTTTATACTTTCAGAAGAAAGAATTTGGGGATCCTTGAAGAAACATAATAAGTGGTGGGAAGCTAGGAAAAGAAAACATGGTATTTTACTGATAAATAACTCTATGTAAAAAATAGTTAGTTCACAGTGCAAAAGCCTTCCTACCTAGTGCTAGAATGAAAGTGGTATATGTTGTCTCTGTCAGTGCTTCAGACACTTTCTAGTTTTATGCCTTTTTCATAGACTGCTAGAATATTCATCTGTCTTAATTTTTCTTTCAAAGGAACTAGCTAAGAAACTTCTGTCATTTGAAAAGCAGTACATCACTTTCAATCTATAGCTAATGCTCTCTTTGAGCAGCATGCCAGTGAGGGATAGCTGACACCAAGGAAGGCTTCATTTAACATCATCCATTTTTCCAGGAAAATGTCTGGTGATTAAATAAGCTGCTATCAGCATTAATAGCCAGATAGATAAACACATTTTTAGAAGATGTTATAATTTCTCAGTTTCCTCTTTGCGGTGGCTGATTAAGGTGGAATATTCGTGCTTCATATCTGCATTCTTCTTACTTCTAAATGTTCTCCTGTCTTTTTTTTTTTTTTACTTAGAAACATTCTGATTCATTCTATGCATCTAATGTTTTTCTAATGTTTTCTTTTTTCCCACTTACGGAAAGGTTGACAAGTCATGTGGAAAAAAGGCCACTAAGAATTAGCAACATCCCTGAGCGGTTTTAATGTACATACTGTGGTTGGACTGATTTCTGGTTTGAGATGCCCTTTAAACATTGAGAGCCAAGAGCTTACAGATTTGTCAAAAAGTCAAAACATACAAACCCCCTTTGAAATTTGTTAAATTTCCATTTAAATACATGTCTATAAAACCCAACAATTTTGCTATTTAGAAAATTTTAAGTTATTTAGTTTGACACTGTAGAGTTTTCTCCCTTGATAGCACTCTCTTGCTTTGGCTGAGTCAATGCAACACAACTGACGTTCCAACACTAGGGCAGAAGGTTCTCAGGACTTGACTTTCACTGTTATTCTATCTTGCTGTACCTTGGTAACTTTAGATCTTCATATTTCGAAGTAAACACTTCCAATCTAAATACAAAAGGCTTAATTCATTACAGAATTGTCCATTAATTCCATGACTGAAGAGCTTCAGTGCACCAGCAGGGTAGTAAGCAATCTAAAAGTAGTGGTTGTCATTAAATTTTAAAAATATTCAAACACAGGTTATACAACAGAAGTGAGAAAGGCAAGACCTGAAGACATTACACAGTTTTTGATCTTTACTTTGCAGCTTTGATTGCAGCCCATTCCACCTCTTTTTGGTACTGTGACCAGCTAAGAAAGGCTTCAAGGTGAACACGTTGTAGAGCCATGCTAATTCTGCAGGAGCCCATGCCTGGCCCTGTAGCAATTTTGAAGTGCAAAAACAGTCCCATTGGAATTTTGGTGCAAGCACAGAAGAGGTGCCTTAGAAGCTGCTATGCAGAATGGTAGCAGGACACACAGAGGAAGAAAGGAAAGACTAGAAATTTTAAATGTGACGTCCCACTTTTAATGACAAAATAGCTTAATGGAGCAATCTCTTATACATTTTAGCTTTAGGCAGTAAGGGTTTAGACAGCTATGAAAATGTGGGTTTATTAAATCAACTTCAGTTCTAAATCATTCTAAGTAATTTTCAACTTTGGCAGGTGTCTTATCAAACTAATTTCCTATTCAGACTAATATGATAAAATCTTACAACCATGGTACCTTACCTTACCCTTGTCATGGTTTGACACTGGCCAAATGCCAGGCACCCACAAAAGTCAGTCACTCGTCCTCCCCTGCAACAGCTGGGCAGAGGAGAGAAAAAATTAACAAAGGGTTCATGACTTGAGATAAGGACTGGGGAAAAAAAATTTCAAGGTCAAGACAGGCTCAATTTAAAGGTACAAAGTGAATTTATTACTAACAGAGTCAGAGGAGGATAATAAGAAGTAAAAGAAGCCCTTAAAAACCCTTTTTCTTCCCCTAACCCCTCCCTCTTTCCCACTGACAGCACAGTGAGACAGGGCATGGGGGTTTTGGTCAGTTCATCACTGAGATTTTCTTCCATTCCTCAGCGAGAGGAGTCCTTCCCCTGTGAGACCATGAGGNGGTCCCTCTCCCACAGGAGACAGTTCTCCATGAACTTCTCCGGCGTGGGTCCACTCTCATGAGCAGCAGTCCTCCCAGACTGCTGCAGCAAGGGTCACTCTTCCACAGAGTGCAGTCCTCCAAGGACAGGCTGCTCCAGCCTGGAAGCAAGGCCCTCTCTCTTCATCTCTGGAAGCAGGGCCCCTCTCTCCTCCAGGTCTCCCACTGGATCACAGCCTCCTCCAGGCATCCACCCGCTCCAGTGTGAGCACCTCCCCCACAGGCTGCAGGTGGATCTCTGCATCCCCCATGGATCCCCATCAGCTGCAGGGGCACAGCTGCTTCACCATGGTCTTCACCACGGCCTGCAGAAGAACCTCAGCTCCAGCACGTGGAGCACCTTCTCCCCCTCCTTCTCCACTGACCTTGGTGTCTCCACATTGTTCTCTCTCACATGTTCTTGCCTCCTACTCTTCTCTGACTAGAAGAAAAAACTGTGTGCACTTTTTTTTATTTTCTTCTTAAATCTGTTATCACAGAGATATTACCAGCCTGTGTCATCGGCCCAGTTTTGGCCAGCAGCATGTCCATCTTCAGAGCCATCAGGGATTGGCTCTGCTGGACATGGTGGAAGCATCTAGCAGCTTCTCATAGAAACCACCTTTGTGGCCCTCCGCTACCAAAAAACAGGCCATGCAAAACCAACACACCTTTTTATTACAGTATTTAAACATGTAAGATCAACACTTGTAATACATACATCAAACCCTGCATATTTTTCCTTAAATGATTTTAAAAAAATATTTTTGTCACTAGGGAAAGATGTGATAAAACCAGGGAAAGATAGAAATAAATAGAAAATAATAGATCATAAACTGACCACATAACTTAAAAAAGATTGAATTCAGATAATATTATTTTCTCTTCTAAGGGTAGAGATACAAATGAGCATTTAGAGATACAGACTAATTTACATCAAAATCAGTAATCCAGTGAAAAAATCTCCTTTTCATGACTTGATATTTCTAGAGCTCTCTTCCTCAGGCTAAAGGAATAATAAATAAAAGGAAACAATTCTGACCTGTTTACTAGCCTTTCATACGGCATTTGCTCTCCTTGTTCTCATCTCCAACCAAAGCTAAAATTCTTTCAAGATTTCTCCATTGAACAAATGAAATGATGAAATGAAGAACACCTGATACTTTTTCATTTCCTGGAACGTCTTCACCTCTTTACTCCTTCCTTTTGTTCCGTAGAATAGGACAACTTCCTGGCACACTTTTTACTGCTTTTTGCCTAAGCTTTACCCAGGCTTTTAGAAAGCACTTTCCGTTAAGTTATTACAGGAATGATTAAGGATCTTCCTAATTACCCTCACCATCACAGTCTTCAGGTGTTCCTAGCTTCCATCATGGGCTCCTACAGGGCCATCAAATACTTCCTGTACCATTTCTGTGGAGTCATTGAATGGCTGAGACCTCAAATGTTCCTATTTGTTGTAGCATGATTCTACACCTTTCATCAGCAGAGTAACTAGTCATGTCACAGATATACAAGCCTTTTTATTTTGTGTGAAGCAGCACTGGCTCATTCTGGTGAAATTTTGGCTGCAGTTTTATATCAAAAGGTCAGGCTGGTAACACATGTCCCTTCACAGTGTCTCTCTAAAACTTTCACAGAATTACAGAGTGGGTGGAGTTGGAAGAGAGCTCTGGAGGTTATCTAGTCCAACCCCCTTGATAAAACCAGCTCACCCAGAGCAGATTACAGGATCATGTGCAGGCTGGCTTTGAATATCACCAGAGAAGGAGACTCCACAACTTCTTTGGGTAGCCTGTTAAAATACTCTGTCACTCTCTGAGTTGTACCTCATATTCATATGAACCTTCCTGTGTTTTGGGTTGTGTCTGTTGCCTTAAAGAACCATTCCATTAAAGAATGGTTCAAAATGCAATCTTGAATTCTATCATTTGTACCTGCTGTAAAAATCAGTTCAGAAGAATATAGAGACCTTTTCATGGTTTTTTTTTTTCCTCCTCTTACTTTCATTTCTTCACACAAGGAGCTACGTGGTACAGATAGTGAATGTCCTTCCTAATCAGACATGGTTTATTATCCCTGAATATTATTAATAGCTACAAATATTACCATTGTATTCATGTCATTCCACATGGTGTGTGAAGATTACAATGAAACAGCACCCCAAAATTACATTATTTCTATTCCATACTTAAAATTTCTTTTCCAGCAACAGAAGATTTTTCAGAATTTAATTTAACAATATGTTACACAAAATGGAATGATCTTATAGAAGCTCTATTCCATGTAATTAAACAACAATGCCAATAATTAGATTTCATTTTGATCCTGAGAGAATTATTACATTTGCTTAGACAGAAAAAAGCAGAGATCATTTGGATCTTAATGTAGTATTCTGCAAACATTATAAATCAAAGTAATATGAAATATTCAAATTATTCAATGTAATACAACTGAAAGGTGAAACTCTACTGTTGTGTCATGTTTTGCAATTTCCCACCAATTCATCAATTTTAATAACAGAGGCAAATCAGAGCATTATATCGCTTAAAATATCTGTGAAAAAGAAATTCATTATAGTAAGCATAAGACTGAATGCCTGCTTAATACACACTGACACACTACAAAACAAAAATACAGTAGACTGGAACTCTGTATGGAGAGCGACATTCCCATCTGGATTCTCAGCACATGTTATAAATTATAAGGAAGGTTTGACTACCCGAATGTCACATTCTCAAGCTTTGATGATTTTTCTTGAAAGTATACTTTTTCTCCCCCCTTCCTAAAGAATTGCCAACTTCTATAGTCTAAAAGCATAGTTTTAATGCTAGGTGGTAAGGATTTACAGGTTTTTCCAATGTTTAGTCTGTTATGTGCCATCCAGCACGTAATTAACTTCTTCTTTAACTACCCTTAACAGCACCTGGCATTTTTCAGACTGACACTAGGGCATGATTTAGATAACTAAGTGTACCTCCCTGGAATTGCAGAGAAGCAGGTTCAGAAACAAATACCACAATTCAGGTAGAGAAAGAATAAATTAATAGAGGAAAAAAATAATAGCGGCAGATAGAAACGATCAAGAATTTCAATAACTAAATGTTGCAATTTTCTTTTCATATATTTAGATGGAAGGAAAGAAAAAAGGTGTTAAGCTGGCCACAAAAGGCATGAAGGGCCATTTAAATCCTAGTATGTTTAATGATATGTGAACAATGCTGGGACTTTCAGAACACAAACTGAGCTGGGTTTCTTATAATTATGGGGAAGTTATGCAAATTGTTTGCTCTAGCTGATAATTACAGCCTCTTTGAAGAGATATGTACATTGCCTTCTATTTCATATTAGTGAGTACTAATGTGACTTTCTGCAGCAGTTCATGACATTAATTTTTCAAACACTGCAGAGTATGCAGGAAAGTTACATTTCCATGACAAGTCATGTTGCTGTTGTTGTTCAGTGATACCAAAAGCTGCGAAAAGAGAGGAGACCAAAGATGAAAATAAACAGTACTGCAGCCTAAGGAACTCCCAGCCCTGAACTGTTTTATAGGCAGATAGGATCTGCTGAGCAGTCAGAGTTCAATGCAAGAAATTTTCATTGAGAAGCAGAAGTTATAAAAGAGATTCAGAAGTGCTGGATCTAGCAGTGGGACAGGAAACACCTCAACTATACAGTCCAACAATAAGGGGAGGGGAGGGGAGGGG
>VWPU01014640.1:2873-45379 GCA_013398955.1 Callaeas wilsoni | reverse complement strand
GCCTCACCCAGCCTGGGGCTCTGAGTTCACAGGGTTTGGACTCCCTATGTGGAGAGAGAACGGGCAGGATTAAGTTATTTCTGATTAAGTCACATGTGATTTACCCCAGGATGTCCTGTCTAAAAGCATGGCCTGCTCTGTGTAAAACATGCAAAAGCACAAATCCCATGGTGTGCGATATCCCCTACACAGAGGTGTGAAAAGGGAGCAAACATCTCTCCACGTGCTGGGCTAACTGGAGTTATTGCCACAATGCCCTGGCCGAGCAGCCCCTCCTCAGGGAAGGGTCTGTGCTGGCAATGGGCTCCGTGCTGTGCAAGTTCCTGCTCTGGGCACTGTTCACTAAAGGCACTGAGGGGAAAAAGTGTTTTGCACACAGAGTTGGGTTTAGGTCCAAAATAAGACATTTTAAGTCATATGACTTGGCACTCATTTACTGTTCCTGGGCTTCAAACTGTCTCCAAAGTCCTGCAATGTTAGTACAGCGTAGTTCTCACAAAATTCGAAATAAAAATATCTGCACCACACTCCTCTTAGTGTTTATTTTTCTGGCTGATGTCACATGAGGAGAGTGGCAGCTCCAGTGACCTCAAAAAAAGCAAACCCAGAGAAGTAGTGGGTAACCTCAGTGTGGTTTCAGGCTAAAATTTTCATCCTTGATTATGACATATGAAATGAGGACCTGCAGCTGTGGTGTCCTTCCAGCTTCCCAATAACTCACCACTGTCCTTGCTCACCAGCGGGGATATCCAAGAGTACCATAAGTAATGCACAACATCAGCCTGGAAGATCCATGTTCTGATTTTCCACAGATTTTAATGTAATACTTTTTTTTCTTTTTTTTTTTTTTTTCCTTTAGCAGTAAGAGAGGTTATAAAATAAAGATTTTTAGTTGCATCTCTCTGGACCAGGCATCAGCATTTTGGATCAGCTCAAAACCTGATACTGGTGTTTTTTTAGGGAACTTGGACATCTGGAATGAAATAGGTGTTTTACAGGATAATACCAAGTATGTAACTGCAGAATAATTAATGTTTCTTCAACTATATTTTCTGACTCCTCTGAGTTGATATCCAGATGATGTGTGAAGTCAATTAACCCGGCATAAAGTATATTCAAGTCACTTTAATGATTCCTGAGACACCTTTTTCTGGTTTGGTTTTATATACACTTTTAAATAATTGTCAAGCCCCAAAAGACTATGGGCATAAATTGCCTAGGAAATGGATGAAAATAATTATTTTTATTAATGTGCTTTTGTTATGTGAAGATCTATTCACACTATTTTAATAGCCTGTGGAATTCATAGCATAGGTTTGAAGTGCAACATATTTTGTAACCTTTCTGTGGACAGCAAACTGCACAAAATTGCTTTTAAAATATTTGTAACAATTCCAGTGTTGTTAGGAATAAAAAAGTACTGATTTTATATTTGGGGCAAAATAACTGTTTCATATAAAATAATAGGCAAAGTAGGAAAAAGAAAAGTGATTCTTTTTGTTAAGAGAGCATTTCAGAAGGATCTAGTAAGGCATAAATGAAATATATTCATCCAAAGGATTTTCATTTCCTTTTTGAGAAGAATTAGGAAAAAGAAAAAAGTGTCATTCATTTTCTATCAAGGTGAGAAAAAACCATTTTCCGACAAATTCCAAACAATTCTAGATCTGAGAAAAAGAAAACACCTTTTGATCCTTGGAATCAAAGAGAGACATCTCAGCAAAGCAGCGGGTAAGGCTGTAATGGCAGAGCAGTTATTTCATCTGTTTATTTCCTGTCTCATCTGCACTGAGCTATAAATCCCCGTAGTTCTGTGGACTCAGAGGGAAATGGGAAGCAATATTTTGCCTCTCTTTAGGATGAGGGAGAGCAAACTGGAGGAATGTGTCCTGTCTGGGGCACGGCACTTCAAGGAGGACAAAGTAGACATTTGAAGAAAGCTCCCAAAACAGCTTCAAAAGATATCAGAGCAGCTTTTGAATAAAAATATAAATGAATTAAGGTTGTTTAGCCTGAAGGGAAGAGCACTAAACACAGGAGAGTTTCAGTTTTATTATTCAACAACTTTTGCTGTAAAAGAGCAGGTGTGTGTTCATTACTCCATCACATCCATCCTGGAGAGGATGGGAATAATGGCATTAACGAGCACGGCTTAGGTCAGACACGATGAGAAAACTGCTCTAACGGCTGGCCAGGCTGTCACTGGGAGAGGATCCGCAGGGACTTACGGATCTCCAAATTTAGGAACGGTTTAGGTCAAAGCTGACAACTATCTCCTGGGAAAGACACAACTGTAGGCTGTTTGGGGGAATAGTAGAGGATTAGTGCATGTCTTCTGCTCCTGTCCAACCTCTCTTAGGGTTTTTTCCTAATTCAGTGAATTCTGATTTTGTTCCCAGCACTTCGTGTCTCTTTTGAGTGCAGAATTCAAAATGCATTTGAGGGAAAGGAGGGATGAAATGGAAACCCAACTTTATTCCTTGAAAATTACACCCACCAATGTTAAGGGACAGAGCTTGCAAGTGGCCTGTCTGACTTGAACATGGGGTGGCTGAATTCCGTAATGGATGGGATTTTGTTGTTGTTATTATCATCATCATCATCATCATCATCATCATCATCATCATCATCATCACCATGTTTTTTGCAGAAAAGAAATTAACCCGTTCTGAAGACCTGTTGAAATGAATTTCGTACTCTTGTAGCAGCAAGTTTACAATCAACAAATAACCCGAGGGTGCTCTTTTAAATAATATAAACTTCAAAGCTATTTATGGGTGAGCCGAGTGTTTCCCATAAATATGTTATCATTTTTGTGTGACACAAATAAGTTCTCAAGAGATATGGAAAAGGTTCACACAGAACGAGGCAGCGGAGGCACTGAAATACCACTGGAGCTGAGGTAATGGGACAGTTCCTTCTTTGGGCAAGAAAACATCTACTTTTTCATGATGTAATGAAAAAATAACATGTTCTGTCAGTCAAAGCCCTAGACAAAATCCAGCGGAGAATTTTGGACAAGCCTTCCTGTGGCAAAGTGGGAATGTTTTTGTATGACATCATTTGATTTTCGCAAACATCTACAAGGTAACCATATCACACCTCCTTTCAGGCAGGACAAAACCAGCTTTTATTATTGTGTGTTTGTTTTCTAACAGTGTGGAAGTGGTTTTGCATCATTCCTCCTAGACTGAAGGGCCAGCTCCTTAGTTTTTCCCTAGGGTGTGAGGAAAACTGTGCTGTGCAGTCTCTCAGGTGTCACCCTGAATTTCAGTGCAATCTGCAGCTTTCTCTTAATAGTGTTTGCAACACCTGAAAATGAAGGTTTCCATTTAGTGACAGCATAAGGATTTGGCAGACTGCTTCGAAAATGCTGAAAGCACAGTCTTGGCTGCTCGATGGCAAAGGCATGAGGGGACAAATGGCCCCAGTTCTTCATGCTGCAATTTTTTATACAGCAGGAACTGGCCTTTGAGGAATGAGTTGGCCACAAGCTCATTTCTCATTCAAGGGACAGTTGTAGAACCGCTTGACTCATTTTACTCTTGAGGTCTGTGGGGATACCTGTCCCCAGGAGGCCCTGAACTAAAGGAAAAGACAAATGTTTGGGGAATTTTATATCGGCCACACTGAGAATTCCTCAGTGCTGCTCTGTGTTGAACTGCAGGATCTTCCAGCATCTTCTGCTCATAGGGCAACTGATGTCCCCAGTGCTTGGCCCTGAGAGTTGTGATTCTAAGATTGTTTTCCTGCATAGTTTTTTACTGAGGACATGGATTTTTTTCAGAGCTAATTAATGTGGGTGCCCAAAAAGGGAGCAATTAATCTGCTTGAAGGCTTGGGAAAGAGAGCAGGGAGGGAAGGGCACAGCTGATTGTGCAGCCGGAGCAGCGAAGGGATCCCTGCCCTGGGATAAAGCAGTGCAGGTCTTGCCTACTGCTCCACCTGTAGCAAAGGAAAACTCACAGAATGGTTCCTGGAGTTCCTACTGGATTTATAGGACACTGGGCAACAAAAGATGAAAATTGTAGTTATTTATTGTTTCTAATGAGTGAACAGACCAGGACAGATTTTGATTTTGCTTTCTTTTCTAGAGCATTTGTATGTTCAGTTTTGATGCTGCTCTTGTGGGCAGAGAAATCACAGAAAACGGCAGTTTGATTCTCTAATGTTTTGAGATTACAGTCCTGTGAGCTTGCTTTATGGAACAGGTGTATTTTTTTAATCATAATTTTGCTGGGCAAGTTGTCATGTAGGCAACATGAGAAATATGCTCTGCAAAGAATTAATTATTCCACTGGGGTTCTTACAGTAATTGTGGAGATAAAATTTAAGGTTTATCACTGTAAGTAAATCAGCGAAGTAGACTTTTGTTTTGTTTTAATTCAGAGATTTGGGGGTGTTCTTGCTGTATTATATATTCATCTAATACTCTGGATTTACAGATATATCCACATTTGTATGAACAATCAGAACCTGCTCTCTTTGTAAAGCAGTGAAGAAAACAGTTGAAACTCAACATTACTCAAGTAGCATTGGATTTTAATTAATAACCACACGGAACAACTGTTCAGATAAGAATACTACCTTTATCATCATCATAAAATAAAGTGTATTGTGTGAATTATCACAAAGACTTTCTCCTGGACTGTGCAAGATAAATATTCATTAAGTGAGCCCAGCAGTTGCAAGCGGAAGATAGGCTTTATCAATATGGGAGGGCTTTCGTGATAAAGAAGGGTTGTATTGATGGCTTGATGTGACACCTGAGAGCCCAGAGCTGCTGTAAGGAATGACTGGGAGGCACAGCAGCTCCTGGGGGGATTCACTTGGATCTGCCTTCGTTTGTCGTGAGCTGAACAATTGTGCTCTGCTGCTCTTGGTCCTGCATCAGGCAGAGGTGGCAGACAAAGGGTCCTCCTCTGCCTCCCCTCATTTATGTCGCGGCTGATGAACTCCCACTCGCAGAACTTCTCCACGGCCTCTCTTATCTCCTGTCAGCAGAATCACTGAGGATGTTTGGGGGGCAGCCATGGGATTATTGGGAAAAAGCTCATGCAGAATTTGCCAAGGAAGCAACAAGAAATAAACTTATTTATGAGTTACGCTTGCAGGACTAGAGGAAGAGTCTGGATGAGGATCTGAATCCTGGCTTATGAACTTTTCCCCCTAGATCTCAAGGCAGGGAGTAATGATTTTTAAATAATAGGTGTAATATAAGAAAGGAGCAAAGAATTTCCCTTCCAAGCTGTCACACATATGGTCAGGCAGCGACAGATGTGGGAGGGAGCAACTGGGACCTTTGAATTTCTCATTTTGATTCTATATTAAAACACAAAACATGATATGAATCTCACCTGCACAGCTGTACTAAAGGATAAGCCAGGGACAGGTAACCCAGACAATTCTCAGACAGATGAAGAATCTGAGGTACTATTTTATCTCTTGAATTGACCTCAATATCTGCAAGGGGAGTTAACTGTTGTACAGATTATTCCTTCAGAGAAGCACAGAGAGCATTACACTAGTCTTCATTTCTGTAAGGATACCACATGTAATTTAGTGGGCAATTTAGATTCCGAGTGATCAAAATAAGACATTGCTCAGGATACAATTTTTCCACCAATTTAAGTGATATCTTTGACCTTAATTTGAAATGGGAAGGAAGGGAAGGAAGGCAGATGCCTTGTATCATGTACAAAGTTGCCACTTTCCTTCACTAATTACCTAATTTCACAGTGACTACATCTCCTATTATCAACTCTCTTTACATGGAATTTCTCATTGTAGCACATTACTCCAGCGAAGTGACTCCATCTTGTTCCAAAATATAGTCCCTGATATGCCGTGGATAGGCCAAATGATACTGAAATATTTGGGTTTTCTCAAATGGAGAATGTATGTGTTTCTAGTTTCTTTGGGGAGGAGTGGGTCGGGGCAGGTCTAAAATATCCTTTGCAGTGCTCTGGTGCCTCTAATCCCATCATGGTGCAGGAGAGTTGTGGTTTTCTTACCTTTCATAAAACCAATTTTAATTTTTTTTGGTTTCAGACATGTTATTATTATCAAATTGGAATTAAACAAGGCATGTCATTAAGTGAATTTGCTTGTTATTGGAGAGATTTTGTGTGGAAAGGCTGTTACAGAACTCAAAGCTGGGATCTCCATGAAGTGCAATTTAAAAATTAGTTTTAAGTGCACTTCACATCGGTTCGCTCACGGTGAGAAATATTTACTTGGTTTCACACTGCTGGAAAAAGCAAAATGGACAGGCTTGTGTGATGGAGAGCACAGCAGCAGGATCTCCTGTCTGTGTCTTCAGCCACACTGAGACCATAGAAATTTTACCAAAGAAGTAACACACAAATAAATAAAAGAATTACAAACCACATGGATTAGAATTTCATCCTTACATTTAACTCTGGCTGGGACCCTAAATCTAAGATTGTTTTACACTCGATTTGCAAATAGGGAAGTTTGCAGAATTTGGCCAGAATACCCAACTTCCCCCAAGGTTTCCAACATTCAATTTGGATGATGTACTACAAGATCAACTGCTTTCTAACTTTATTTCTCCATTATTTGCAGCAGAAATTTTATTAGATATGGATTTCAGTAATGTGATTACCAGTGGGTGGTAATTTTGAAGTATCTGTGTGGGAACTGCTGGAGGAATTGTTGTGCTGCTGAAATCAAACAGTGATTCAGATTTAACCTAATCTTATCCTAAGGTATTCTGAATATTATCAACACCTTTCCATCCCTTCTGAAAATAAATAGAGAGGTAAAATACCCTAAGTAATGGTTTGTTTCCTTGTTTTGTGTCCTGACAAACTAAAACAGCAGAATTCAATTTTCTATAATTAGAAACAAAGGAATCAAACCTTCCTATGCATTTTGAAGAAGTGTTAAAAAAGTAAAGCTGTTGATCAAAGTTCAGGAGCTATTCTTGGTATAGTGGCCAGGTTTCAGTTAACGTTTAGAATGTTATGTACCTGAGAACTTCCTGTGGGGAATGTGTATCAGCTCTGCATTCCTCCTGCCCATCCTCCAAGGGAATGGTTTTCCAAACTGCTCTGGTCTGAGATGACTGAAATGGTGGCTTTAACAACTTCTCTGTGGTAAACACAAAAGTTTGCTTGTGTTTGCTGTGCTGGTATTTTCTTCCATTTAACTCTGCCCTGTAATAGCTGCTAAACAACAATTTATTTAGGGTTCAGTTGGGAAATTCAGCCCCAAGCTCAGGGTGAGTTAATCTGGAAGAGCAGCCAAGCCCCAGCAAGGCGAACCCTGATGCACTTTAGATCTTTCACGGCGGCAGTGCAGGAGTTTCCAGACCACTGATCACCCTCCATTCCCTGTGGTTTGGGGTGTTCCTGCTTTATGGCCTGGAGTGCCCTCCTCTCCCTGTCCCTGTCAGCAGAGATTGCAGTGCTCTGTCTTTGGCCAGATTTGTGTCACGGCCAGGACTCCCAATTCTTCTCGTTTCCTCATCTGTTTGTGGTCCTGGGATTGTTCCTGAGTGCCTCCACGTCCTGCTCCCCAAACCCCAGTGCGTGGCACACCCTGCACTGGTGCATCCCTCTGGAGCATCCCTTGGTTCATCACTAGACCTGAGAAAAGGGGATTAGGAACAAGTTGGTGCAGTTAAATTTAGATATTGAGACTTCAGTTCAGTCTTCAAGCAGAACAAATTCTGTGTTTGCCTCCATTCATCTCTGTTGCCTGATCTTTCACTAGGACAAGTAATAATTCCCCAAGGACTGGAGTTCATGGTGCTCCTCTTCCAGGGAATTTTAAAACTTGGCCTTGCAGAAAAGTGTCACTTTCCTTCAAACCTTTCTCAGGTTGCTACAGCTCATTGAATTACTGGAACTGATCATAAAAATGGGCCTTTTGGGGGGAGAAGTCTGCAAGGAGTTGGGGTTTTGGGGGTTTTTCTCCCTAGCTAAGGTCAGATTTTGGCTGTATTTCCAAGTGTCATCAGACATCCAGCCGACAGTAGGAAACTTCTATAACATCAACACAGCCGTGTCTCAGAACCAGGCTTGTTTCCATATTCAGCAGCTTTACTTCAAATACAGAACAAACTGAAAGAACTGCAATTTCTGCAGTAATTTCTTTCCCAACAGAAACTTGAAAACTTCTACATTTCTGTTGCAGGTCTTTGCTACGAAAAAAAAAAACATTCATATTTATCTTGTTCAACTGACAGGCTTTGGAAGATAATGGCATTGTGTTAATGTTTCAGGTTTCCTGTTAATATACATGTATTGCTTCAGAATCACACCTGGAAGGCTTGAGCCCTGTCTGGTGATAAATGTTAGGTGATAACAAGAGCAGATGACTGAGTTTATAAACATGCTGCTGTACAATGGCTCTGCTGTGAGGGTTTTTAACAAATGAGTGAGATAATGAATGAAATTATTACAACACGTTGCTCACTCGCGTGTTTTGAGGTGTTGGGGTCTTTCTTTGTTGGGGTTTTTTAAATACTGTAGCTTGAAAGGTAATTTTGAAAAAAAACAGAAAGTGAGAAGTTTTGTGATGTTGGGAATATATTTGCTCTATCAAATAGTCTTATTAACATTTGAACCATTTATTTTAACAGTTTCCTTCTAACCTGAGCAGTAAAGAAAACCCCTGATTTATGGTGTCCCATAAGGATTTGAAATGTGGATTACACGATTTCCATTGTTTGAGTTTTTTTGTTTGTTAGCTTAATTATAGCACTTCTTTCCACAATACTGGATCTTGATTTGCTTGAATAACTCGAAAAACTGCATTTTTCCTACTTAAATTGTACAAAACCCACACTGATGGCAAAATGATTTGAGCTCTTTATAAGACGGGAATGGGTGTGCTGCTGTTGCTGTCATTCATCAGCTGGGAACCCTTGGGTCAGCTCTTGGCTCTGGGATAATTTGGGTGGAGCAGAACATCATTAAGTGGGATGGGAGGTCTTGTAGTTCAGGGGGTGCTCCTGAACAATCTGCAAACATCTGTCAGTCCTGAGGAAATAAATTCCAGAGCTGGTGTAGCCCTTGAACTAGAGGATGAGCAAGGCAGTCTGAAAATTGGAACCTTACCCTTCTTGTGCCTCAGCTGCGCCCCATGCACTAGAGAAAGATAGCAGTGCTACCCTCTGGGTGAGATCTTTTAAAATTGTAACAATTATAAATGTTGCATTAACAGGAGCCATTGGAACTCCTGAGCCAGAAGCCCTGAAATTGCAAAAAAGGCAAAACTGTGAAAGAATATGATCTGACACATTTCTGTACAATGAGGTGGCTGTTGTTCCCAGCATCCATGCAAACCTGCATGGGAAGGCTGTGGACTATAGCACTGAAAGAAGGGCGACAGGGCTGGAAATCTGCTGTAAAGTAAAAAAGTTTAATATCAAACAGCTTATTTTTAAATAGTAACAGCTCCTGTGTTATCTTGGGCATCCATTTACTGCTATTGGCAGTCAAATCCTGAGGGTGAGCTTATAATGTAATGCTTTGCATTAAAGAACTATTCTCATCTAGCACATTTGCCTTGTAGCCTCTGCAAATAAATAACGAGTGTGCCATGAATCACGGGCCAGTGAGTGCCACGGCCAAATGGCTGAAACTGCCCCGGCCATTTTTTGTAGCAGTGGAATAGGAAACATTTATTACAGCCATTATAGACAGCCAAGTGATTTAAGAGCCAAAGAGGTGTCATTTATATAATGTTACAATTCTTTTAACTCTGAGAAATAAAATAAGCAAGGATCCAAAGGGGCTCTACAGCTGTACTGCAGCCCCACAAACCTGGGCATTGCTATAAACCCAGACCATCAAGCAGAGCTGAATTTTACAGCTGTACATTTCAGTGCTCTATCTTGTTGCCTGACTTCAATATCCTCATGTTTGAAGCTCCAATAGAGATAAAATTTCGTTCCTTGCACCTTGCTTCCTTTGGAAATTAGAAAAGAACTTGTCCAGTTGCAGAAAACCCCTCACTGTATCACTGCAAAGCTGTTTCAGAAATGATAATATTGATAACTGGCCACAGCTGCTTCCTTGGGCATTTGTAGTTGTATCAGACATGTTGCTCATGCTGACGCCGGGAATGGAGGTCCTGGAGGGGAAGCAAAGATTTATTACTAACAGTGCTCAGTCTTCTGTTGTCACAGAATCTCTGGGATCTGCTCTTTGAACTGGGCTCTGCAGAAAGAAAGCCCCAGATATTGAACTTCAAAGCAAGAGATAACGGAGAGAAATAAATGTTCCAAACGGTAGAGTGTGTTCTGGTAAGCACTTGGGAGACCAGCCTTGGTGGGAGACTGCAACAGAGACTGCACTACAGTGAAATAATTGCTCAAGGGGTTGATGTATTTTCTGCAAGCACTCGTACGTCACCAGAGTTCTCTGGAAATGGTTTGAATCGCTTGTCTTCCAGACATTTGGCAGAAATCACCAGGGGATGTGGGGGTGTTACATCTGTTCATGGCTAAGGATGGCCTTCAGAAGAACATTTTTGCTTGCCTTCTCAAAGTCATTTAGAGTTACATCTGCTTCTTCACAAGGTAGGAAGTTCCTTACCAGGAACTACTTCATGGCTTTTAATGTTGTTGAGTTTTCACTTTGAATTTCACTGTAGGTTTAGAAAATTACATCCTATTTTTCCTGTCCTCTGTAAAGGGGCCTGTTCAGTCTCTGAATGCAGGAAACTTGCTGAATTTCCCTGGGGCTGGTGATCTTATTATTTTCTATTCGTTGAATTAATCCTCCTGGGAACCATTCAATTTTTTTTTAGCCCTTAAAACTTTCAGAGCTCCATATTATTATGAAAGGTTGAACAGAGCTAAAGTTGTTAGGACAGGGTTTAATTTTGCAGCCCCCGTCTTCACAGCCTCACGAGGCCGCCTGGTTTGCCCTCCAGTGCATAAAATTTGAGACTCTGAATCATTCACCTCCAGGAAGCACTTTTCAGAATTGGGTAGAAAATTGCATAGCAGCAGTACGAGAATTGATGTGTCAGTGAACGCCTCTCCCTCCTTATCTCTTGCGTTATCTCTTCCCAGCCTCCTTTCAAAGGATCCCAGGACCTGCTGCTCCAGCTGGAACTCTCAGCAATGGTTGAATTCCACTTTTCAGCAGTAATTGTCTCCCTCTCTGCCCTGCAGCTCGAGCAGGATCCTTTTCAGCTTGTGGATGGGTTCCTGGCTAGGAGGAAATTGTTTTCCCACTGCCACGCGGGGTCTCTCACCCGCAGTTTGCGGCGCTTCTGCTTCATAAATCTTTCTTGTGAGGGAGTTTAACCCTCCTTGCCCCTCTTCCCAGCGCTGGGGATGTGCCTGTGTGATAACACAGGACCTACAGCACAAATTCCTTCATCAGTGCTTTCTGTGGCTCCACACAGATCTTTCTCAAAGCTGTCTTTATTCAGGGCAGGATCTGGGCTATTTGCTGGGCTCTGTGTGCAGTAGTTTTCATGCCAAGGTGTAAATCAGATTAAGACAAGTGACTGCAGAGGGAGATTTGATGGGATGAGGAATGAAAGCTTCTGCTCTGAGAGGAATAGTGGTGTCTGTTTGTTTGTGTGTTCAGGACTCTACCTCAAAATGTACCTCTTCCAACACGGAATTTCAGTGTAGGATATGTAATGTCTCTGCCACAGTAGCAGTATATTTCTAAAATTGACTTGGAATGTAGATTAATAATATACTCAGTATAGATTTCTCTGTACATTTATTATGCGTCTCTTCATTTTCTACAGGAGCAGAAATCTCTGCCATAATTCCAGCTCAAGGAAGCTGACAGGGCTCAGAAAAGATAATCTGATTGCTGCACTTGCCAAGCATCCCTCCCTTCCAGGACCAAACCCAAGGACAACAAAAAATGCCAAAGGAATGACTATAAATTACATCCTTCATACTCTGCACGTCCAGGGGTAGTGTTTGTCATCAGCTGTGGTCTCTGATCACTCAGTGAATACGCTGGTCCTGCAAATGCTGTAACCCAGGCAGGACTCCAAGAAATATTCCCTGTAAAGACCATAATGGATCATTAGTACCAGATCGAAATCACTCTTGATTTCCAAAATAGTTTTTGACAGGCTGAGGACATTGGGGCTGTTCAGCCTGTGGAAGAGAAGATTGAGTGGAGACCTGATGGCAGCTTTCCAGTGTCAGAAGGGGCTACAGAGAAACTGGAGAGGGGCAATTCATCAGGAACTGGAGAGACAGGACGGGGGAATGGGTTCAGACTGGCAGAGAGTGGGGTTAGATTGGCTGTCAGGGAGAAATTGTTCCCTGCAAGGCTGGTGGGGCCCTGGCACAGGGTGCCCAGAGCAGCTGTGGCTGCCCCTGGATCCCTGGCAGTGCCCAAGGCCAGGTTGGACACTGGGGCTTGGAGCAGCCTGGGACAGTGGAAGGTGTCCCTGCCCATGGCAGCAAGTGGAACTGGATGGACTTTAAGGTCCCTTCCAACCCAAAACATTCCATGATCCTATGAGTCTAAATAAACAGGGATTCTTTTACCTTGGCCCATTTGGATGGTCCTGCTTTTCTTCAGTCATAGCTGTAACTCAAACATTCATATTTTTTTAAATGGGTGCTTGATGTATCCAAATAATAAACTGGGCAATGTTTGTACTTCCCCCATCATCCTGAGAACATAAATCTCCCCTCTATGAAACCTCTGCTGCTGTTTCTTTAATCCACTTTAAAATGTGAGAAACAACCCACTTGAGAAGATTTTTCAGTCCTAAAAATTCCTTCATCATAAGCTTTTCTTTATTAATGTTGGAGCAATGTGACTAACGCAGAGGTTTCCAGGTGATCCAGGCAGGAGAAGACACAGCTCAGCTGGGGTGGCTGCAGTCAGATTCGTGGTGTTGCACTGGAACTCTCCAGTACCCTTTGCAGGTGTCACCCACTGGGTGCTGTTGTCACCAGGAGCCCCTCAGACCTCGTCTCTCTGAAGCTGTGATGGGCTCAGTTGGATTTTAGTGGCTGGCAGAGCTGCCATTCCATACTGCCATTGTGTATCCAAGGCCCACATCTGTCTGCTCTGGAGGGCAGTCTCCAACTTAGAACTCTTTAAAAAAGAATTTTTTGGCTGTGGAAATTGATAGAAAGTGCATCACTTTTTATTGAGAGCATACCCCTGTGCTGAAGGGGAAAAAATGCAAGTTGTGGAGTTAAATGTTTGCTCTGGGGAGCTGGAATTGCTATTTGTTCATCACTAAAGGCTTGAATTCTGTCCTTCATTTAGTTAAATTACTGTTTTCTGATATATTCAAATACTATGGATAATCTGTCCTTAAATTACAGACGAAAAGCTATAGACTATCCCAAATACATCTCCTGGTCTCAAGCAGATAAAAGGAACTACCTTTTCCACACCGTGTTGTTAAGTTTAATTTATTGCCATAAGAGACTGTGGAGCCTGGAAGTGTAAATGGGTTCTAAAAAGGGTTTAGCTAAATCTGTTGGTTGCTACTAAACACGATGATCTACAAGCAAGTGCCAGCTCCCAGAGTTCCTAAACTTGTCATCGAAGCTGAGAAATACCCTGTGGAAGGATCAGTTTCTTGGGGTGGTGAGAAGAAAAGTGTCTTCCCTCGCACAGAGAGATGTTCCACAAACAGGTCTGGTATAGGTTTTCCTTGGGTATGGCAAGAAGTGAGTAAAAATCAGTGTGTGAGTAGTACAACACCAGGAGTAAAGCCCCATTCCTAAGGTAGTCCCATGGAAAGCAAAACCATTTCATTTTTACCAAACCATTTTTTACAACTTGAAGGAATATTGAGTAAGTTTGCAGATGATACTAAATTGGTAAGAATTGCTAACTCGCTGGGAGGCAGGGAGGCCCTGCCGAGCGACCTTGACAGATGAGAGCGCTGTGAATCACCAGTGGTGTGATGTACAGCCAGGGAAAGTGCTGGATTCTGCGCCTGCGGTGGGACACCCTGGATTACAGACAGGATGGGAATGAGAGGCTGGGGAGCGGCCATGGGAAGGGACCTGGGGTCCTGGTGCATGTCCAGGTGGATCAGAGTCAGCCCTGGAGCCAGGAGGGACATCCCTGTCCTGGGGCATCAGACCCAGCAGCGCTGGCCAGGAGAGAGGGATTGTCCTGCTCTGTCTGGGCTGGGGCAGCTCTGGGCACCACGAGGTAAAAAAACAGACATTAAACCATTAGAGAGTTTCCCAAAGAGGCCATGAGGACGGGGAAGGGCCCGGAGGGGCCAGCGGGCCGGTTCGGCTGCAGCAGCGGAGCTGCGGGCAGAGCTCCCCGGGGCTGCGGCTCCTCCCGAGGGGCAGCGCAGGGACAGCTCCGAGCTCCGCTCCGGGCCGGGCACAGCAGCAGCGAGCGGCTGCAGCGGGGCCAGGGCAGGCTCAGGCTGCAGGGCAGGGAAGGTTCTGCTTCCCCCAGAGGGGCTGGGCACTGCCCGGGCTCCCCAGGGAATGGTCCCGGCCCCGAGGCTCCGGAGCTCCGGGAGCGCTCGGACAGCGCTGCCAGGGATGCCCAGGCTGGGATTTTGGGGTGTCTGGGCAGGGACAGGGGCTGGGCAGTGATCCCTGTGGGATCCTTTTCCTTCAGGATGTGAAATGAGGATATCCACCTCTGTGTTTCTCTCATTCCATGACACAAACAGTTGCGCTTTTTTAATGAGGATGGCAATAGCCCATTAGGAGGATATCAGGATGGGCATTGTTCCTTTTATTCCCAAGGCAGGCAGAAACGGGTATTTGCACAAAAAGAAGATAATTCTGGTCTTTATAAAAGGATAAAATGAACTCTTAACAATTTTTAATCAAATGGCAAATAGCAGTATCTTATTAGCTAATAAATTCACCAAGAATTTAGGGAATTTAATCCATTAATCTTAAATCTCTGCATAGACAGGAAGTCATTGAGATAATGAGTCACCTGAGGCAATAAGATTCAGTAGAAATCAAGCAGCTAATTTTTGTCTGTGCCTGTGAATATTTCTTGCAGGAATCCTATCTCTTTCTCTTGAGAGAAGTATTATTAGTACCTTCTGCACTCCTTTCATGCCAGAATGCTGGAGGAACCACATGCAGGGCTGGGTCTCTGTGCTCTTTCAGGCATTCATGTCTTTTTTTGATGCTGAATAATTCATGAAGAGCATTTTGCTAATAGAAACATGTCAAACAAACATTCCATCTAAATTTGGCTATTTGTTTTAACATTTAAATTCCTCAGCAATTTGAAGCATGGCTTTTTGTGCATTTATCTCCTTCCAGTAATGCTTTTCCCACTGGAAGAAACACCCATTTCTTCTCCTTTTTTTCAATCTAATCGTCAAATAATTGCACCAAATAAGCTCCTTTTTTTTTTCTTCGCGTATTTGGCTTTTTGAATTTTCAGTTTCTACACAAGAGCTTAGAATCAAATGACTAAAATGTGATGTATCAGAGTGTGCATATGGTGGGGTGATGTGATGGAATTCAGGAATACCAGCAGGGAAAAATCAATGTTTATCATGATCTTTTCTCAGTGTGAAATGGACTGAGAAAGGATGTTATGTAGCATGAAATCATGTAGAATGACCTTGAAAGAATTTAGAAGGTAATCATGAGCATTCGGTCTGAGCCTGCAGATTTATTGTAGCACAAAGATGCTGTGAGTTCACCTATTATACTCCTAAGTAAACAGAGGATTTATAATGGACATCTGTGTGATTAAAAGCTCAGTCTCCAGAGAGGAGTGAACGCCTCATAATTTACAAACTGAAAAATGGTGACTGAGATGTCAGAGACATTCCTCATGATTGGAATTAATTTCATATTAAGGGAGTTCAGAATGTGGCCTCTTTCTCCACTTTGGAGGGAGTGATTAAATCTTTGTTTATTGTGCATTTGTATTTTTTTACCTCCTCACTCTATGTATGTGATTGTTCTGGAATCTTTGCATGCAAAAGAGACTTGGGAAGGAGTCCTGCCATTGTAGGGTCTGTGTGATCATCAGGAATTTGTTCTCTGTCCAACCACCACAGGACAAATGTTTATCACCCAGTTATCCTCGTTCTGGTCACAATTCCTACATCTCCTTTACTTCCCTCCTATGCCTTTATCCATGAAAGACAATATTTCTTAAGGATTCAGTGGGAAGATAATGAGCATCACTACTAAGTAAACATGGTGTGAGCAGGTTTGCATGTGGATAGAAATAATTCTGGAAAATGTTATAAGCTGGCTGTGCTCACAGTCATGCTGCAGGAGAGAATGTCCAAATCCATTCCATTCTGGAATATTTTCATATGCCTTGTGAAACTGCAATTGACCCATACAACCTGATGTTTTGAAAATGTCACAACTTGCTGCACCCAAGGTTCTTCTGTATTGGGAAGACCTGGAAAAGCTATTCTTGCTCTTTTCCTTAGTTTAAAAATAATTTAGAAACTCTTCTGCTTCTGCGGATTCATTTATCCGTCATTTAATCTTTGTTGTATTTTTATTAATTGGTGTCAGTCTGATGATTTTCAGCTGCCATCATTCTCCCATCTGCCTGCATGGCCTCCTCTGCAAGTCTTGTCTTAATGTTATTTTTTTATGTGATTCTTGATGTCCTCCACTTATCCAAACCCAACTGCTAAATGGACAAATCAGTGAGACAGCGTTCCCAACATTTTCATAGTGGCTATAGATGTAAATAACTCACAGTTGTCTCAAGGAAGGTTAATGACGTCCTGAGGCATTTTTGTCTGTATTTTTATAACAAAAATCAAAATTCAATTCTTTCTTCTCACCACTCACCATCAGCTCTCAGGCACCACGGTCTATTTCTTGTACGAGCTGGAACAGCTTTGAAGTAGAGGGCTATTTTTATTTTCAACACAGGCATATTAAAAGTATTTCATGTATTTGAAAATTCTTCTGCTAAATAGAAAGGACATTTTCAAGGTACGCACTTAAAATGGAAGCATTAAGAACATTAGTTTGCAATGGTAAATCTTGATTACATATAGATTCTTCCTTTTCTCTGTCAGCTGTAATGATGTTATAGATGTGTATTAGGGAAAGCACGTCATTTTCCATTGAATTGTGTGAGTCAGAATAGATTTCTCTCTTTTCTCATCAAAGAATATTTTGACTAATTTTCTTAGGCAATATTTTATGGAAAAGGTTTAGCTTTGAACTTTTTTCCACACCGGGAAACTTTAAAACTAATTAATTTTTTTTCTAAGCTGAGAGCTTTACCTACATTTGCATTGCAGAAAGTGTGAGAATGAAATTTCATTCCTTTCACCTGTCATAGATGAACATTTTTAGGCCGTGCTACATTGCAGTAAGTGGAAAAAAATAGTAGCGTACATTTCCCTCTAGGATGCCAATCTTTTCAGATGTTGGCTTCAAAAAGGCCCAGATTGAATCACCCAGGCCACTTTTTTAATAATCACTTACCCTGATGTGCTGCCATTAAGTACTGCTTGAGTAGCCTGAAGCGGAGGGGATCAAAATTATTGGACATTTGTGAAAAGCTGTGCCTAAACACCCACTACAGAGCCCAAGAAAGGTCGTTCACAGCCGGTTCCTGTGGAGGGGGTGGGAAGGGAGGTGACTTAACTGTGAGTTCAAAAATCATGAGGAGCAGCCCCTGAACAAGAATCATCTTCTCAAGCCATTGCTTCCCCTCCTGTGATGAACTACAGAACCATCACCTTTAGGAATTAAGTGTAAATCTCTCTCTTTTTCCTCTGTGCTGACTTGTGCGTCCCACCTGTGCCTGGCTGAATGTTGTCTCCTTCTCCTCCTGGCTGTTCTGCTGGGCAGAATGATGGCATTTCCATTCCATTCCCAGTCTTCCTCAGCCCTGTGATTTCAGTTCAAGGGATTTAGTTTTCCATGTCATAGACCTACAGGACTATGCAGCTTTTGTGCAGGTGAAATTTGCATTACCCATAAGCATCTGCAGTCGGAATTCCTCATAAAGTACACATTTCAATTAAAGTTTCTGCTTCCTCATCTTAAGAATGGAAAAGGCCTTATATTCAGACCTTTTGTGGAATATCCAACAGGTAATTCTGCTACAGATCCATTATATCCTTAAAAATTATCTGTCCTCCACTGTGAAAAAACTCCCCCAGCAGAGCAGCATAGACATATAAATAACAATCTTCTAAACTGTCTATCGATGAATATTGTTTTCTGTCATCACAATTGCACCATGAAATATGAAAGTTCAATTTCCTCTTCATTTCCTTTTAATAAAACTTCTGCTCATTTCATTTTTCAAGGGAGATTGGATCTAAATTACTTTGACTTCTTCTGGCCCAACTTTGGTGAATGTTTTGAGAGAGAATCTGAAACCCTTTTAAAACCCACCAAAGAGATCAAGGGCTGTGTTCTGGGGGGTTTTGTGCTCACATTCTCATCTCTTTTTCAATACAGGTCTTTTGCATTTAGAAGTGGTGGTATTGATTCCAGGACAAGCATAAACATTGCATCTACTGATGTAGCTGCTGTTCAAAACTTAACAAACAGCAAATTTTTTTGTTAAAACTGTTGGAAAGGGAATTAACTGCGGGGAAATATGTGCAAGATTACTTATCAGCAAAGCCATTTTATGTTGTAGTCCTTATTCATCATCCCCAATTTGCACAGACAGAATTTGGGTGGATGGGATCTGTATGATCTTCACAATTGTACCTACCAAGTCAATGGAATTAAACCAAAGGGAAAAATAAATGGGATAAATCAAATTCATGTTTCACAGGCTAGCTCTTCCTACAAGTTCTATTTTTTCCTTTTGGTTTGCTTGGATAAACATGAGAGTTTTTCCTAAAATTACATCAACGATTCAGAGTAAACTCAGTTAATGCATTAATAGCTTGGGCTTGTGGGTCATAGATGTGTCTGATCACTGAAGTTAAAGGTTTCTGGGCTGAATAACACAGAACTGTGGAATGGTTTGGGCTGGAACGGACCTTAAATCTCATCCAGTGCCACCCCTGCCATGCCCAGGGACACCTTCCACTGTCCCAGGCTGCTCCAAGCCCCAGTGTCCAACCTGGCCTTGGGCACTGCCAGGGATCCAGGGGCAGCCACAGCTGCTCTGGGCACCCCGTGCCAGGGCCTGCCCTCCCTCCCAGGGAACAATTCCTTCCCAATATCCCATCTGACCCTCCCCTCTGGCACTGGGAAGCTATTCCCTGTGTCCTGGCACTCCATCCCTTGTAAACATTCTCCCTACATCTTTCTTGTCAGCTCCCTTCCGACACAACCAGGTAGAAGCCCAGCCCTTCCCATGACACTGAATGTTTCACATTTTTGATTCACTTATCCAAAAGTACATGATGAATGCTGTGGAATTGATGGAATTTCTACTTAAACCTCTCTGACAGAGGTTTGGCATTTCCACTGTTTTCGAGGATATATTGGGACTGTCAGAGGCACAAATAGCAGCAGCTGTCCCAGGGTGCATAACTTCCTGCACATGCCTGCATTAGTGAGGGAACCTTTGTACTCAAGAAAGCCGATTTTTTTCAGCGTTTGTTGTGGGATCAAGGAAGAGGCACGGGATGTCCCAGCCATTCTGGAAGTGATCTTTCATCCCTGGATTGTGTGGTATGGCTGACAGTGATTCCCTGTTCATAACTGCTCTTTGGGCAAATCACAGCCCTCTAATTTTTTGTGACACATAAATCCAGGCAGGAGAAGTGTTTTTGTCTGTGCAGGAGACCAGCATGTGCAGAGCCAGCTTTTGTGTGTCCATGAAGGAGCTCTGGAGACCACAGATCCTTTGGAATTGCTTCGGCATGGCCAAGGCTGATGTTTTGTTGCTGAAGCTCTGTGTGCCAATGAGGCTGCACCTGTGAGTGACACCAAACACCCTTTACTGCATTCCATCGTCTCCTTTTACAGCAGTGCCCCGAGTCACGTGTTTGGAATTTATAATCCAAGGTGAAGACGTGAACACAAGATTTTGACAAAGGCTGTTTCCCATTAAATTGATAATGAGTTTGAATTCTGCAGAAATTGTGTAAGACAATACACTGGCTCCACAGTGATGTGATTAGAACTGTGTTAAGCTATTCCAACAACTCTCTTGTGCACATGAAGTCAAACGAGTTTGGAACAATATTTTATCTAATTTCCAAAGTGTAATTGAGAAATGTGCTCTAAATTTTCTTTGTTCTTTGTTGGCAAACTATTTCAAAAAAACCCTTCATTTAACAGTCTTGGATTGGCTGGGGGAGAAAAGAAAAGAGAAGCAGGACCTCAGACCTCAATTTCCCTTATTATAATAAATCAATTTCATACTCATTTGTGTTCAATCTCCATTGGAAATTTGCATTATCCAATCAGAACTGAACAGGTCCCTCAGGGGAGATCAAGTGTCATATAAAAATTCAACAGGAAATTCATGCAATAAATCGGTAAAAGTACAACTCATATATGGAGATTTTAAACCCATCTAAATTCTATTAAAAATCTGTAAATCCTATTTTAGACAAGAAGGGAACTTGGGAACTGTAACATCCCTAAGAGGCCCCTCAAAGTGCACATACTAATATTTAATCATTTATCCTTTTTGTATATCCAAATTAAGTAGTTTAACCAAAGTGAGTACAGCTTTCATTTCTACTTCTGTCAAGGAGTAGTTTATAGAGACAACATTATATCATCATAATCTTCAAATATTTAACTGGTAAAAACATATATTCTGTATGTTGTAGGCAACCTTTTAGCCTGTTGAATTAAAATTTGAAATGAATTTAATGGGAGAAGGGTTTATGTGAGACACAGTGGATCCAGACACAGCTTCAGGACAATTGGGCGTATGTGTATATGCGCTCTTTGAAAAAAAAAGGAGGGATGGAAAAGCAGGAGGAAGCAGACAAATGGCAATGGAGAAAGGCAAAGCCATCTGCAGTGGAGGAATTGGTAAATTCCAGGTGATGGACTCTACATTTTCTGCTTTGAAATGAGAAAAAGTCGTGAAGTAAGGGTGGATTTCTTCCTGTTCAGCAGCAGCCAAAAGGGAAAACAGAGCATTAGGTCTGGGAGTAAAAAGCTGATTGATTAAATGATCAAGAGCTGATGCAGAAGCAGGAAGCAGTGAGGTACCTTTAGTCCTCTCCAGCTCCAGTTCAAGGGGGACAACTGCTCTGAAATCATTTTCTGTCCTAACTGCTGCCTTTGATCTTCTGGATTTCTACGATGTTTCTCATCTGGTGAGAGAATTCATGCTGAAGCAAGAGACAGAAGCCTGGAATATTTATTTAATATCAACAAGTAATGCTGGAAAAACTGGGCTCAGAAAAGAGTCTTCAGGGACATTTGAAACAGCGTGTGTGCTTCATATTTAATTATATTCAACTGATACATCTGCAGTTGATGTCCATGTTAAAGCAAATCCTTAGAGCTCCAAATGTGGTCTAGAAACAAGGTGGGAGAGCAAACCAGAAACCCTCTGTATCCGAGTGATTGCACAATAAATGTCTTGCTTTAAAAAAATATGTAAAACTTTCAATATCTATATGTTTTAGAACGTCTGAGCTAAAATTTAAAATTATATTAGAAGATATATTTTTGGTTAAAACATCTTATTTGGACTAATTTGAACTAGTTTTGTTTGAAGGTCGACCACAAGTATAATTAACCTCTTAGTCTCTTCGTATTTGCATCCCTGAGTTTCAAGAACTTGTGAATGAGTTTCATTTTCACTTTGAAAGAAGTTCGTCTAGAGGAGGCTCATTATAACTGACACATTGCTGCTGCCCACATTTCTCTGATATTTCCTCAAAACATGACTCACACGTAATCAGAATAGGCAGGGTGTCTTTATTACTTTGGATTGTTTTAGGGAAAGCAACAGATGGTGGTATTTGAGCTGTCCAGATATAGAAAACACGGCCTTGCACCGTCAGGCTGTCTTTGCATCTTGTTTGCCTTTTTACAGACATAATTCACAATAATTAGGCAAGTATTTAAGGTCCTGCCTAAGTAGCAAAGTGGATCAATAATTTGTGCTTGAAGCTATCCATCTGGTTGGAAGCTTCCCGAAGTCAATAATTATATGGATAAACCCTTCCACTTTTGACAGAAGATGAGTCTTTATCTTCCGCATCTGTTTAAATCCTTGTGCAGTCCTGCACCAGGCAGGACTAACACTTTACTTATTTAGGGAAGGAAATTTAACCTTTAGAAAGTTCTGTCCTGAGGAAATGAGAGCTGTCTAGTTCTCATTAATACACACTCCATTTTCTTTTTTCTCTGTTATTGCTCTTACTTCCTCTTAAAATTTTTCTGAAGGGAAAAAAAAGCAGATATTCTTGCTTGTGACTGTAGGAAAACCTGTGCTGAATCAAATATTCTTGGTTTTGGGGATGTTTCTTGGCTGATAAAGAGTGCTCACAATAATCAGATCTGTTATACAGTGTGAGGTTGTAGAGGCGTGTAGGAATTAGATCTAAATTCTACTTTCTGTTTATGCAGATGAATTGGAGCAAAGAAGGAATTGTAAAGGAACACAAATTAATACTTCATTTGTTATTGCATCACCTTTTTAACAAGCTGAGGTGAGAGATCAGAATAGCACAATCCAGATTTATTTACAGTCTCCTGACTTTTTCACTTGATAACAGAATAAATAGAATGGGGGGGAGTTGGTATAAACTGCAGTTTGAAACACTTATAATAAAGCTCCTTTTTTCTTATCTCGTGCTGTGAATGAAAGTCTGCCGAGAGTGATAAGAAAGTTCTGTTCATCAGAATCTGTTGACATAATATTTTTTAAAAAGTATACTCATGGATAAGAGTCCCGGGAGTTTTGGGTTGGTGCCGATTATATTTCATACGAATAAATAATCTGTAGTGGCATTTTAACATTGGAAATATTCCTCTCTCAATAAAAATATTTTTAAACATTTTTTTAGGGATATTAGCAAAAAAAAAAATCTCTGTTTGCTGTGTATATACGGATGTGCACTGGGAGAAAACAGGAAAAGCACAGCTCACTATGAAAGAATGCTGGGGTAATATCTTTTCAATGCTTGCTGGCTTTATAAGTTCTCTAATAAATTACAAGGTAATTTAAACATACTCCATAATTGCATGCTCTTGAAGGAATAAGACTTCAAATCCAGGCTGTCTCATGCTCAGAATGCAGTGATGTTGTGTATCACACACACCAGTTGCACACGAGCAAATTAATGGCCCTGAGGCTGCCAAGCAGTAATAAATAAAGAGTACATGCTTAGGACCAAGTGCACATTTTATTAGAGACTGAGAAATGTAATTTGACTCCAGCACACAGAAAAGTTAAATGGCACTTTTTCAAATATTTTTTTTTTGACAGGTTGAAATAAACTTGTTTTGAAGTTTTGTTATCGTCACCAAAATTAGCTAATTTGGGACTGACTTCTTAATTCCAGTTGATAAGAACAGCAAAAATAAATTTTCTCAGCCTTGCTGCTTCAAGATAACTCAGTTGGGCTTGGAGAATCCTGGGGAGGGCAGGTTATTTGTGGGGTCTCAGCAGCCCAGAGCCTGGGTCTGCTCTGGGTGAAGGGTGTAGGGTGCACTTAAAAACCCAGTCTTTGACCAAAGTAAAGCAACCACCAAAGTGCTGTTTGTTTATTCAGCTTCCAGGACTGGGGATGAACAATTTTCTTTTAATGCGCACCAGATGTTGTTGCTCTTTGGAGCCACTGACAGCCGTTCTGCTGTGAAATACTTGATCAGGGCTGGATCTCTTTCTCCAGCCATTTGTTCTCCCCAGTGTCAAGATTTTGACTGTGGCATGATGTCATTCCTAAGGAGAGTTTCGGGCTTAGTCACATGTGTTTGGGGGGGAAAAAAATGTTTCTAAAGTTTATATTGCTTTAAAATAATGCACTAAATTGCTTGAGCCCCAAATTTGGTTATTTGGTGTGACTTTTTCATATAGGCAAAAACAGGCACACAGATACAAAATAATTCCTATATATGGAGCCCAAATTGCCTTTTTTGCCACCACAGTCCCTGTTCTAGAGCCCACATTCAACATGGGAGACAATAAATCATTCATTACATGAATAAAATCCTCTTGGCAGTTCATGCACATAAAAATATTTGATCATCTGTGTTCATTTTCATTTTGAAAATGGAGTTCTTGTGGAGATGAGAAAATTTCTAAAATAATCAGCTTGCTGTCCTCTGAAGCTCCTCTCAAGCAGACTTCCATGTTGTCTGATTAATATTGAACTTTCATAGTTCTTTAAGGCTGAGAGACATCTTGCAGGATGGGAGTTGCTTTTCAACCATCTGAGCTGGAAGAAGTTAAAAGAACTTTTTTTTGGTGAGATATTCAGATTGGACATCTTTTCATCTCAGAAAGCAAGGCATAATTCCATCTTCCCAAAAGTTTTCAAATTGATTCATTAGAAGGGCAGGCTTTAATTAATTTAAAATGTATTTCATATTTGCTTGGCTATTAAATCCTAGATATTCTGAAGACTGTGGGAAAATGCCCACTTAAGACTAAAATTAGCTGATATCACTCTTTGTTCCATCTGTGTTCCAATTTACTGCCAGAATGGGGAAAGAAAACAGAGGTAGAAGGTTAGGAGTGGAAGCACTTATAAAAAGCAGCAATTATTGCCCTTGGTGGTGTGTCAACAGCGTGTTCAGCTGCTCCTGAGAAGAACCAAATGTTCGGGGAGGACTTCAACCCCTTCCCGTGCTGTTCACACCTGGGCAGGGAAACCCCAGGGTGAGCAGTGGCAGAGGGATGCCAGCGATCCTTCGGACGTTGTCCGCTCGTGCTGCTGCTCAGAGCTCCCTCTGGGCCTCTCCTGCAGTCAGAGCGATGCCTGAAGGCCTCTCCACTGGCATGGCCTGGCACGGCTGGTCCTCAGGCTTCTGGAGAGTGGCTGTGTGACCTTGGCTGTGCTGGCAGTGACACAAAAGCACATTTTGTCCAGCTCTGGGTCCGTGGTCAAAGGCCAGGCCACTCTGACTCCTCTCGAGCAGCTCCGTGACCACACACACTGCCCATGAACCCTTCTGCACACACAGCTCCACGAAAAAAGGAGTTTATAAAATTCCACATACTTCTTCACAGTTGAAACCCGTTAGTTAACCCACCTTGATGCCACTAAACTAATGTAAGTTTGTAAGTTTAAGGTTTTTTAAACTAATGCTAGTTTGTGAGTTAAAACTTAGGAGTTTAAAAGTTTGTAATATTTATAATGAATATAAGCGTAAAAGGCGTCTGAAGGGAGGTGTCAGAGGATGGACCAGGCTCTGCTCTCTGGTCCCCAGAAATGGGATAAAAGGCCATGGGCAGGGGCTGATCCCAGCAATTGCCCTGCACAGGAGGCAGAACTTCTGCCCTGGCAGTGCCCAGCCCTGAGCAGATGGTGCAGAGAGGCTGCGGAGTCTCCTCCCTGGGGATATTGCAGAGCCCTCTGGACACGCTCCTGTGCCCTGTGCTCTGGGATGGCCCTGCTGGAGCAGGGAGGTGCCACCAGAGCAGCCCCTGGGCCCCTCCAGCCTCACCCAGCCTGGGATTCTGTGAAATCAACCTTCACTTTTCTCTTACACTTTAAAAGAAGTATAATAAAATCTCTTTTAATGCTATTTCCTATTTCAGATGGAATTTGTTTCACAATACATAGACTAACATGGTTATGTTTTGATATTCCTGAAGTTGGAGTTGTGCTAACTTTATTTTCAGTCTTAATATTTTTCTTCTGCTTTGCTAATTCCTACACATTCCTCATTAATCCTTAATTAATCCTCAGCTTTCCCTGTTACTGATCAGCTTTGATTTAATATGGTTGAAGTCCAGCATAGCCCAGGATCTGGAGGACTGCCTGCTGTGATATTACTGTGGAGGTCTTAGGCCTGACCTATGCAAAATCTTCATCTCTGCTGGGACATTCCATGTAAATTCAGTTGCCTACAGAACAACTTCAGACAAAGTGGTTTACAGATAGCCTTAATCCTATTTTCCATCCCATTGCATCTGTTTCATGGTTTTTAGCAGGAGAAAGAAGTGGGGCTGAAGCTCGCCATGCTTTGCTTCTTGCTGTCAACCACCGTCCTCCTAGAAGGGACCATGGGATCATGGAATGTTCTGGTTCCTAAGAGACCCACAGGGATCACTGACCCAGCCCCTGTCCCTGCCCGGACACCCCAAAATCCCAGCCTCGGCATCCCTGGCAGCGCTGTCCGAGCGCTCCCGGAGCTCCGGAGCCTCGGGGCCGGGACCATTCCCTGGGGAGCCCGGGCAGTGCCCAGCCCCTCTGGGGGAAGCAGAACCTTCCCTGATCTCCAGCCTAAAGGTTTCCCTTGTAAACTGGCCCCAGGGAGGAACTAGAGGGCTGCTGAGAGAAGAGCCGGGGCTGGAACCTCAGTCCCAGGGGAGATTTTTCAGGAAAAGGTTTTTCCTCATACCCAAAAGATCGTGGAGGTGGATTCCCACAAGGAATCTAAATGTACTTTTATGAGGAGAGGGGGAGTTTAGGGTGGGTTTTAGCTGTGAAGCTGAAGAGGTTCACTGGCTCAGGAAAGGAGCGAGGCAATCTGAAGCTTTCTAAAGTTAAACCTTTCTTGTGCTTTGCTAATTCCTACACGTTCCTCATCCCACCATTTAGCACAGAAAGTGGCTTCCTTCCAACACTGACTTTCCAGGTCTTGACAAACATATTCATATTTAGAGTGTTCATTCTCTACAATTTACATTAATATACCTTGTGCTCTTTTTTCCCTTGGGAATAGAGCAGGAGAGAATCCTGCCTTGCCTTTCTTGGCTTGGGCCCACAAAAGTGCTGTGAAAGCTGATCAGAGGATTGCTTGCTTTTTTCCAATTCACGTCAACCAGCACACTTGGAGAAAACAGGTTAGAGATGAATTTAGCATTCTCAGGGAAATTAATATGTTCAGCCTCTCTAGAAAATGTATTACTTTGTTTGCTTTCATTTTAGGTGAATATAAAAGCACCTTAAAGACATTATTCATATGCATTTTTAGTGTGTGTGAAATTTATGTTTCTCCATTACACGGCATTCTGCTTCATTTTTTAACCTCAAGAGTCTGTGCTATAAAGGTGGAGTTAATTTCCAACGCTGGTAATTTCACTGGGTTTGATTATCTATTGCATTATATCATAAAATTTCTATGATCTCAGCTGCCTATTAAATATGGACCTGGGTGAGTGAGGAAAAGCTCTCAGGTGATATCATTATCAAGGTAGATTCCAGCTGTAGTGATATAAAATAGAACATATTCATTGTGGGAAATGTCAAACAAATAGCTGTGGGCTGGAAAACATTTTCTTACTATTTCTGATATTTATAAAGAAATATGACCAAATATTTGAAAAGCCATAGTTCTTTATGGCTTTTTTCCTGAGGTGACATGTTATAACACCAGGCCTACGTGGTGCTTCCTGCAGCAAATTGCAGCCTGATATCTTAAATTATAGACCAAATTACATGTCAAGTGGAATTCAAACAATACCATGTCTTTTTCTTTTAAAAATCCACTACCTGGAGCTGGAGAGCTTTAAAGATTTAACCTCCTGGAAGATTTTAAAGACATTTAAAAATCACTAAATCTGTACATTGGTACACTCCAAGCATTAAGAGTTGTTTCCATCGGAATTTTAAATGTGCAGCAGCATTTTTTTTAGGCACAAGTGAAATTAAAGCACTCAGTTATTTGTCTTTTTGCTTCCCTGCATGATTTCACTGCATCTGCAATTCCCCACCAGGACGAAGCATTGCAATCAGATTTAGGTGATAGAAAAGGAAATATATCTACAAGGGGAAAACTGAGGCAGGAAGAGGGAGATCAGAGGGGGAGAGCAATGTGTTTTCCATCACTCTGGGCTTTCAGGATGTTTTGTTTCCCAATCCAACTGTTGAATGCTCCTTATAAGTATTGTAACTTCTGCCTTTGCCCAAGGGTACTATTTTGCAGTCTAACTATACTTTCAAAAAGATGTATTTCTCCCTGTGAAGCTTCTTCCCTGAGAAACATTTCCTGGTACAGTAAAAAACCTTTTTGAAAGCTGTCTTCAGAGAAGCTGATCGGAACACCTCTTTTCCTGTCCATTCTTGTCAAAATAATGCTCGACTATGAATTTCCTTGAGAATCTCTAAGCAATTACAGTAACAATTTAAGTAAGAAAGCACTTTATAAAATGCTGACAGATATGAAAAATGCCTTAAAAAGGTAATTTTGAAGTGTCTTGTTTCAAAAAACATTCCTAAATATGTGTTTTGTTTAAATTTGTAATTCTTTTATATTCGCAACATAAGTATAAAATTGTTTTATAGCAGCACAAAGAAAAAGCAAATTCTTATATAGAAAACTATATTTAGGCAGTAAAAACTGCACTATTTTTGTGAAACAATTAAAAAATGCTAATCTATTGAGGTTGTGATGGTATTGGTATTTTGATACAGAATTTATGATGAATGGATTTTCCTCACTGCTTTTATTTACAGAAGATTGGTGCATATGTCGAGGTGGAGGAATGCCTTAAAAACAAAAAAAAATCAAAACTTCCAGCAAAATGCCAAATTTTTACTTTGACCAATTTTTTGCTACAATAGGCTCTAAAAATTATGTTATTGTTTTGGTAGCCCTTTTAATTTCGTTCACCATCTTCAGTTTAGGGGTAGGATAATTTAGTGATTAAGGCTTTTGAGTGTGACCTTAATCCAGTTCTTGACTGAATTAGGGTCCGTCATTGGAAAAGTCTGATAAACAGAACCCCCATTTCATAACCAACAACCCTATTTACTGGATCACTGATGGGCAGCAGTAATTCAAAAGGTGTCTGCACTATAAAGTGCTTTCCAGAGATAAATTTGGATGTATAAAATACAAATATGAGGAAACACATTGCATTTGCATTTAGAGAACCAGTCCCTGGCTGTCAGAGCGATCTGATTTTAGGAGAACTGAGTTTGTTCAGCTCTCGGGGAAGTCGGAGAGAGCCGATGCAAATGGAAGTGCCCACATTTGATGACGAAAACACAGGCTCCAGGAGCCTTCTGTGTGTTCAGTTTGGAATGTCAGCCTTAATCAGCATTGCTGCTGGCACAGCCCAGGACTCGCTCAGGGATCCCGGGAAATAGGAAGGGAAAAGGACGGTGGAATGCGGTTGGGTTTTGCCCACCCCATCTGTGTGGGTGTTGTTGGCCTCTCCTCGTGGCAGGCTGCGGGTGCCACAGCAGATCTCCAGCTCAGCAGCCCCCTGGGCAGGGACAGACCCCAATTCCCTCTGGACTGGGGCCGTGGTGGCCTGGCAGGGCAGGAGGAGGAATCCACGGCTCCGCGGGAATCTCTTGGCTGCCAAATCAATTTTCTTGGCTTGCGTTGTCAGCCTCAGAATGAAAAGGTGATCTGCGCAAAAGGAAGCCCTTTTTAGGGCTTTATTAAAACAGAAAATACAAAAAAATAGAAAAATAGGAAAAAAAATGGATGGGGAGGGGGGGAAAGAGAATCTGGAACGTATATGTGTATGTGCGTATTTATTGAAACAGCTTTCTTTGTGTCTCATTCCGGAGGTAATTTTGCACAAATTTTTTTCTATAGACATCATTTGTGGAAAAAATATGTTCTGAATTAGATGCATTCTGAGAAGGTGGCACAGGATCTGCTTGTTTCCAGAACAAAAGCATCTCTCTGTTTATGCACAGGTCCCTCAATGCTTCAGCCCAGTAACGCTCCAGCGAGGTCACGGGCTCTCTGTGCTGATGATGGACAAACTCTGGGAGGAAAGGAAAAAGAAACCAAACCATGCAGGTCCCTGAAGATTTCCAAAGGAAGGTCCTGGAGCCAGGCACGCAGAGTCAGAAGGGCACAAAATCACTTCGTAGCAGTCTGTTGCAGGGAAGGTCAGCTGGAAGGGAGCTCCAGCCTCCTGCTCCCCAGGCTGGCCGCCGGACCTCGCTGCCTCTGGAAGAGTTTCCCTCTGAACAGCTTTGGAAGTCAGAGCTCTGCGCACAAATATTAAAAGTCAGACTGTACAAGAGGGCACGAGACAAGTTTGACTGTTGTGGTATGGTTTTTTTTTTTTTAATATCAGATGATAGAAAGCAAAAATGTCAGGGAAAAGAATTTCAGCAAACAAAAATAGCGAGAGATCAAGAAGAGAAGCAGTTGGACAAGCAAGATACAGTGGAAGGAAATGAACAGAGGCCTGGAAAATATCTGTCTGGTCAGCCCAGTTTCCATTGCTCATGGGGAGTTGAGATTAAAATGTCTAAAACAGAAACAGAATTTTCAGTTTATGATACAGAAAACCACAGGCTGGAGCAATCAGACCGGAACGTCTCCTTTGTAAGTTAAATTCACGGCATAGCTCCAGAGCATTCCGGGAGAGCCTGGAGATTTCTGTAACAGATTTTTAATAGCTCTTTTGACAATGCATGAGGGATTGGAGGAATAGGGTTGCAACCTTTTTTAAAATTCCTGTTTTGAAAGGTTCTTAGAGAGCCAGGAATAGAGTCTGAGAAGGTTTAACTCTTCAGGAGCACAGATGCTAAGGGCGGTAAATAAAGAATGGTACGTTAATAAAATCTACCATGACATTCAGCCAAATGGGGTTTGTGGGCATTAGAGAGACTTCTGCAATCATGGACAACAGCAAACCTAGGGATTCACACCGGCTAAAGGCGCACGTGGAGGGAGCTGATCATCTTTGGTTTTCAACTGATCAGTGAGAAAGCTGAAAATGTTCATCAACAGTTGACTGATAATGTTCAGATGTCTGATACTATACTTAATTCTGAGCCTGAAACACAAGCAAAAAGTGAAATGTAATGGCCTATGCAACTGTGTATCGTAATTTAAAAGAGAAGGCAAAATCTTCATAAGCCAGAAAGGATTTTAAACAGCTTTATGCTTGCACTTGAGACTATCTGTGAAAAAATCTGAATTTTTAAGAGCTGAAAAATTTGCCTGATTAGGTCTTTTGAGATGTCTCAAAATTAGACACAAAAAATTTAAAACAGTCATGACTTTTATGTGTCCCTATAACCCATCTTGGGTAAACTCTGATAATTTCATTTTAATGATTCCTATATTCAGTGATGCAGCCACTTCTTGCCTGGTATTGTCATGAGACAAAGATGTTTATTTTTCTGTTGACATAATCAGGATTTATTTGAACTCCTGTCTCTAAAGATATGATTGAGAGATGTACGCTGGGAGTCCTCAAAGAGATTGTTCATAAAAATAAAGGCAGGTGATGATTGGCCAAGTATTTTAAAAATCCAGATGAGTGATTACCTTTAACTGGGGGTAAAGGTGAGTAGGGCTTGTGTTTTTACATCTGCTATGCCCTGCACTGAGGGGATTTCCTTTATTATCCTTGAAAGCCTCTGTGTTTTCCGATGAATTAAACAATAAATGGCTTTGTGTGTTTTTCCTGTGTCTGAATTCAGTAGGGGCACATGTAGCATAAAATTAAGGTGCTGATACCTATTTGTCCTCATAATGCCTTTAAAGTACACGTAAAAAGTCAAACTCCTCTCTATCAACTGACAGCACATTTGGGGTAATATATTCACATCTTAACTTGGAGCCAGATCTGCTGTTTTAAATGATTAAATGTTAAATCTGGTATTTACACTTGGACTGTGCAAAAGTCAAAGGGAACAATTTGTCAGCTCATTCATATTTTGCTTCTGAAGCCAGTTAACTAATCAGTCTAACAGAGAAAGAAGTAAGATAAATGGAAGCCATTCTGTTATGTAGAAAAGTGTACATGAAGATAAATTTTTCACATTTTGCTTCATTTCATCTGCAGTTATCAGGGTTGTAATTGCTTCTGAGCACTCAAGGTGCTCTTCATGTTGCTTCTATGATCTGAAGAGTTCAAGCTCTTTTGGCAGACCACTGGCCTGCAGCCCTGGAATTTTTCGCATCCTTTTTTCTGTATGCTAATTTAGGAAAAAAATCCTCTGTGTTTTTATAGACAGGGAGCTTGCCAGGTAAACTCACTGTGTAAGACACCAGTTTCTGCATATAGGAAGTCCTGAGCAAATTACATCTTGCTACAATTGCTAGTAGAGTTGTCATTAGTTTATATTAAAAATATGCCATAATCTAAGCTCAAATACCTTGCAGTAATTTCTTTTTCTGCCATGGCTTCTCCCGATTTAAGGAGTAATGGGGTCATCCCCTTTGCTTCATCAGAATCCTGCAAGAGGCCCATCACCATATTCAGCTCATGACAGTCATCAGGTGTTTGTCACTGCAGCTCACAATGGAAATTATGTTATGAAAGGCCCTAAAAGCTGTGGGCTAATGTGTTAGAAATCTAATTGCTTTGAAAAGGGAGTAAAGAATTCTTTGTGAAACATGATCTTGACTATTTCTACATTGCTGCATCATTCGCTGCATTGTTGCTGCATCATTGCAGCATTGCCCAGCCAGGCAAGAAGGTCAATGGTACCTGGCCTGTGCCAAAAATGCTGTGACCAGCGGGACCAGGGCACTGGTGAGGCCACACATCGGGGGCTGTGTCCAGCTCTGGGCCCCTCAGTTCAGGGGGCAAGAGACCCCGAGGGGCTGGAGCGTGTCCAGGGAAGGGAACGGAGCTGGGGAAGGGGCTGGAGCACCAGGAGCAGCTGAGGGAGCTGGGCAAGGGGCTCAGCCTGGAGAAAAGGAGGCTCAGGGGGGACCTTGTGGCTCTGCACAACTCCCTGCCAGGAGGGGGCAGCCGGGGGGGTCGGGCTCTGCTCCCAGGAACAGGGACAGGAGGAGAGGGAACGGCCTCAGGCTGGGCCAGGGGAGCCTCAGGGTGGACATCAGGAGGGATTTCTCCATGGAAAGGGTGCTCAGGCCTTGGCAGGGGCTGCCCAGGGAGGTTTGGAGTGCCCATCCCTGGAGGTGTCCCAGGAAGGGCTGGAGGTGGCACGCAGAGCTCTGGGCTGGGGACAAGGTGGGGACCGGGCACAGCTTGGACTCCATGGCCTTGGAGGGCTTTCCCAACCTGAATGACTCTGGAATTCTGTGATCATGTTGTGTTTCTTTATTGAGAACCCTTTAAAGCCTAAAAGAAAACGCCAGCATTTCTAAGAGTCTCCCCCTCTGTTAACACTGAACGATTTTCTAAGTTAATTATAATGGCACAGTTAGCTACATATATAGAATCCTCATTAGGGTTTGTAATCTGATTCCGTGCACTGTGATTTTTATGATGGATAAGCATCCAAACAGATAAGTAGACCCGACATAGCTGCATTAAAATTGCTGTAAAAGGTACCCAAGTTTTCTCAGCTAGATTTCTGCAGTGGTAGACTGAGAGATTCTTAAATAGGCACGTTCCTTTTGGCACCCTGTGCACTTTAAAAAGAATTTCATTATAAAACCCCCCCAGCTTTGTGCCAAAGGAATACAGGAGTGGGACTGGTTTTCTTTCTTTTATGGTTTGTCAGAAATTTCATGAAGTTTTATGGCATTACATTTCCAAGCACTCCAGCTGCTGCAGGAAATATATAGCTAAACAATAAGCTCAGAGAGGTAAATGCATGCATGATGTTCTTAAAATACTAATGTAAACTGGGCTTAGCTCAGAATTTCCAAACTCACATCATTTTTGGGGTTTTAAGGCTCTGCAGGCCTTTTTAAAAACCCCAGAAGTTTAAATCAATATATTGTGCTGGCAGTAGACTTCATGTTATTAGCCAAAAATGTATGGGTCATCGAATACTTTTATAGTCACAGAATGAATTTAATTAATCATTTATTACAAACATAAGATTTTTTCTTAACTAGCAAATTTAATTCAATTACCAGGAGTTTCATTTCTTCTTTTATACAGTAAATTTGAGTAACTTTGAAGCTTGGGGTTTTCTTCCTCTCAAGAAATCCAGCTTGGATTCTGCCATCTTGTCCTTTCTACTCCTGTAATTGCAATATTGAGTCAAGTTAGAAAAGTATTCTTCTGGAAAATTTGACAGGCTAAGAAAGGAAGGTTTCCTAGAAAATATTTTGTGAGTTGAATTTCTTGCTCCCAGACATTCCTGTGCTCCCCTCAGTTTATCTCCACTGGTGTCTAATGGAAACTCACCACTGACAGAATGTTCCTGGATTCCTTTCCTTCCAGTTTTTCCAATATTTTCCACAACATTTTTTGCTTGTTCATACTAAAAGGAGAAACAGTTCGCTTTTCCAGCTGATTTTGTGGGAGCATTGCTCCTTTCCCTTGCCTTGATGGCAAACAGGAATCAATGCTTTTCTTACATTAATTCTGAAATTAATACGCACTTCTGCTGAAGATTTGAGAAGATTACAAATAATGCATATGCAACAGCAATCAGAAGAATCTTTATAGTTGATTTGACCCTATGAATTATATCAAACTGATCTTCTGTCTTGTGCATATTAATATTCAGAGAGAATATATGGCATGCTTTGAAAACAGTTTGCTTTTTGGACTGGCATTTTAGTCTGCCAAAAAATCATCCCAAAGTTCCTGATGGGTTCATGTTCCTTTAGGACACAGGTACTGCTGCACCCCAAATTTCACCAGCTGGTCTAGTGAATTGTCATTTATCACCCAGGTTTGATAAACAAAACAGTGTGTGAATGCAGAGACACTGTGCTGCCTTTTCAGTCTCACACTGCTCTGTCCTTGCAGAGCACTATTCCATTAATTACAGTTTCTAAGTGTGTACCACTTCTAGGAATATGGGGGGGAAAAAAAGAAATTTGAATAGGGGAATTTGCTCTTCTTGAAGTTGAGAAATGCAGGCAAGTATGGTCTGCTTTCCATTTCCCAAGGAATATGGTCCTTTTCAAACAAGTTACATTTTTCTTTTGTGTCCTTTAGCCTACCCCAAGTGGCTTGCAGTATTTATCAACTTTAATCAACGTGAGTGACAGGAAACCTGATAATAGAGAATAGCTGTCTCCACTGGTGGGGCAAAATCTTTTGAAATGTCAGTAGTGAATACACTGTATTTACATTTCTTTGGGACTCTCACTTTTAAAAGATTTTCATCTTTTACACTGGAGGGATGAAAGTAAAGGTTATTTAACTCTACATCAGAAATTGTATCTGATGACAGTGTGACAAAATATTCCTGCTTTCAGAAGGGCAGGATGCCTGCCTCTCATCTCTGGGGCAGTTCCAGTGGTGCAGGAGGTTCAGAGCTGCTATTTGTCCTCTCATATTGGAAGCTGTTCCTCATCCAACTAATGAGAGTCCTGGAGCTTTCTTTGTAAAATCCTTTTTTGGGTTTGGCCAGCATATTAATTCTTTGCAGAAATTTATGCTGTGTTAAATGTAAACAATTAAAATTAGTGGTCATTCCTTCTGGGCTGTCAAGGGACACAGTGCTCTGGCCACAGGCAGGCCAAAGGCTGAGCATGGATAAAGCCTCTGGAAAAGGCTGAGTCCTCTGTGCTGGATCAGGGGGCCTTGGTCAGACGTTCTCAAGAGCAAAAACCTGTTACTGCCAGGCTGATCCCTTCGGTTTCAATCTGTGAGGCCTGAAAGTTTGGAGAACTTTGGCTGAGTGTTGTCTACAGGAACCAGTGAATTCCTTGGGGCTGCAGCCAGAGGTTCCTCCCCTTCCTGTCCTGGTCTGAGTGTGGGGCTGCTAAACTGGGACTGTGAGGCCTTAAACAATGCAGTTGCATGGCTCAAAACTCTCTTTCTCTCCCCCACTCCCCTTCTCTGCCTTAAATGTGCTGTTAAATAAAATCCGTGCTATTGACTGTGCCATATGGTCTCGTTTGCACCTTACCTTGGGCAGAGGCATCTTCTAATAATCACATCCTAACAGCAGCTTGTGTTAATTGTGGCAATTCCAGTCTCTTCTGGACATCCCCTCTTCCTGGGCATCCCCCTGGGGCAGAGCTCCTGGTGCTCTGCCTCTGGGTGCACCTGGTTTTAGGTTGGGCATCACGTGGTTTTAGGTTGGACATCTCCTAGTTTTAGGTTGGGCATCATCTGGTTTTAGGTTGGGCATCCCGTGGTTTTAGGTTGGACATCCCCTAGTTTTAGGTTGGGCATCACGTGGTTTTAGGTTGGACATCACCTGGTTTTAGGTTGGACATCCCCTAGTTTTAGGTTGGACATCCCCTGGTTTTAGGTTGGACATCCCCTGGTTTTAGGTTGGACATCCCCTGGTTTTAGGTTGGGCATCACCTGCTTTTAGGTTGGACACCACGCAGTGCCACTGCTCGGATTGGGAACACTGAACTCCCAACTGCAAGACCTGTCTTCATCCTAGGAAAGATTTGAGGACAGCACCCAGTGAGTTTTCAAAATAAGACAGCTCCGTTTTCTGGTATTTTCTACCTCTGCACTTTTGTGTCCTCCTCTGTGTTTCCTTTGCATTAATCCTCCTTTCTGATATGAAGAAGTTTTAGATTCTCAGCTGGATCTGTGGAAGCCTCAGAAGGCTTTGGAAGAAGAAAAGTCTGGATAAGAAAGCTGGAACCAAAAGGGATATCTGGAAGTGGCTCGTTTCTCAGTGAGAAGAGGTTTGCTGGTCCCTGTAGGTCCCTTTTGATGGCCCCATTATCCTGCGGAGCTACTGACTTCCTCATGGAAACATTTCTGCTCCCCTTTCAGAAACTGTTTTCAATTCAACCTCAAAATACAGTCAGTTTTCCTTTGGACTGTAATTGTTAAGGGTATTGATAAAGGAAATATTTTAAATTTATTTTGGGAAAAAAAAAAAACCTGTAAAAATATTTCAGAAAAATTTCATGAAAAATTATATTTTCATGTTAAAAATACCTTAAAAAATATGAGAAATTACAACACTGTTTCTCAAGGAGAAGGTTCATTTCCCTGTCTTTTCTTTGAGCTTCTAACATTGTAAATTTTTATTAATGAAGAAAAATGACAATAAATTTGGCAGGGGAATAATTGAGCTGTAGAGATCCCATCAAGGCAAGCCCATTTTAGTGAACGTGGAACAAGAAACACCTACAGCTCCCCAGTAACGGTGGTTTTCCTCCCTTTTCCTCTGTGCCATCCCTCAGCTTCAGAAGGATGTGCTGTGCCCAGGAGCCAGGTTCCCAGGGCTGACACGTTCCCAGTCCATCAGGGAGCAGGAGCAGGAGACACGAAGCATATTTGGGTGCTGCTGGGGTCACCCCACGGGCAGGGCGGGGAGGCTGGGGATGGCTGGGGGGCCCCGAGGGGCTGCAGGGATGGGCCCTGAGCTTCCCAGGCAATGACAGCTCCCGGGGGGCTCAGGTTGGAGGGGAAACCAAGGTGGGGGGAATGCTTGCACCGAAAGCGTTCTCTGGGTTTGTTGGGCTCTCTGCCTTTTGAGTATCAGAAGTCCATCTCTCACTTCCTTGTGTGCCAGAATTCCTTGACTTTCTTCAAGATGGACTGCATCCAGCGGCCCCCCAGCACTCGTGAGACAGACCTTCCATGTCCAGGACCTGCTCTGCCTCTGAAAATGCACAGGAGTGACACTGGGCCCTTGAACAGGACTGAGAGACGGTTTGTCCAGGAAAGGAAGGAACATGAGTGTGCAGCAGGGCAAGGAAGGACTGTGAGCCTCTCAGCTGCTCTGAACAGATCAGTTTGGAGTCTTCAGCAGAGGGAATCACTGCTGGTTGTATAAACCAGCAACAAGAAGATTTGGCATCTCCAGAGTTGCTTCACAGGCTCAGCTCCATTCCGTTTAATCTTCATCAGCACTTGTGTTTTCCACCATGTCTCCCAACACATTCAAATAAACACCCCTCAGCGTATGAGCAGCAAATCCTGAAGCCTGCTGAAAGCACTTTGAACCAGAGCACCCAGCTATGCTGGGATTATTGTATTTCCACACGTGCCACTTGCACCTCCGAGAGCTGCCGCCCCCGAAAGGGACCAGCAACCCAAAACGCCCACCTGGGTGACCTTCACACAAGAACAGGCAGAAGGAGAGTTCTGCTATAATTAAAAAAAATTGGAACAAGGCAGCAGGCTCTTGCTAATACCTCCGTGAATGTGCAGCCTGTGCTGCTGCTGAATCGCATTTTGCTGATAACCCAGGGATTAGACACACGTAAATACAGTAAATGGGGAGTGCTGCCAAGCTGCTACACTGAATTATCTGACTGGAGTTGCCTGTACTTTCTCACCGAGCAGTCAGAGCTGCTCGTGTTTGCAGCCCTGATTTATTTCTCGGTTTAATCCTGCACCCTGAATAAGGCCACCCAGCGTGAGCTTGTGTGGCACAGCTTTCAATTAGCGTTTATTTAATTATGATAGAGAGTGGGATATCTGGAGTTACTTGCAAGTAATGGACCTGCTGAGGACCCACATGGTAGGAGTTAAAGGGAGCAGCTCCTGCACAGGAATTTGGGGTCCTTCTAGCTATCAGTTCATTCGGGAAAGGTGATGACTTCCCAGGCACTAGTGTGGACATCATCCTCCTGTCAGTGATGGTGAGGGACACTGGAAGGATGTGGAGCTGTTGGAGCAAATCCAGACAAAGCCTCAAAGACGCTGAGGGGACTGGAGCACCTCCCGTGCGCAGCCAGGCTGGGAGAGCTGGGAATGCTCAGCCTGGAGAGGAGAAGGTTGTGTGGAGACCCCACAGCACCTTCCAGGGTCTGGAGGGGCTGCAGGGAACCAGAGAGGGACAGTTCCTCTAGGACAAGGAATAATTTAGGTTAGATATTGGGAAGGAATTGTTCCCTGGGAGGGTGGGCAGGCCCTGGCACAGGGTGCCCAGAGCAGCTGTGGCTGCCCCTGGATCCCTGGCAGTGCCCAAGGCCAGGCTGGACACTGGGGCTTGGAGCAGCCTGGGACAGTGGAAGGTGTCCCTGGGCATGGCAGGGGTGGCGCTGGATGGGCTTTGAGGTCCCTTCCCACCCAAACCCTTCTGTGATTCCGTGACACAGCTGGGCTGGCTGTGTGTCAGCCAAGTGTCAGCACACCGTTACCTTCCAGGAATAACAAACTGGGGGCCACTCGTCTTCCTTTAAGAACAAACTTTGGTAGCAAAACTAATCCTCGTTAGAGAACTCCTTCTGTCTTGCTTATCTGACAAGCAGGCGCCCAGGAAAGCTCATAAATAAGCCAGTAAGTATTGACTGATTGGACGTTTCTGTGCCGAAAAGCTGTGTGGCCCATACATGATTCAGTCCTAAAAACAGCCTGGACAGCCTGGATGTTTCACTTTATGAGCTGCACACGGTACTCTTACAAGGAATCCGACCCAAAAAAAATGAAGAAAAAGTGATGTTAACTGGTGCTTGGGACTCTCCATACACTCGGCACTGAATGGAAGAAATAAGGCTTCAAAATTCTCTTTGCAATCTGCAGCCCTGGTACTCTTATGGGTATTTGCTCTCACAGAAAAACTTCTTGCATTCAGTGCTAACTCTCACATTAGAAGGCTGAACTCAGAATATTGTATAGAAAAAAAATCCATTCTGAACTGAAAGCAAAATTAATGTTAGTTTAGGACAAGCATTTTGATGTATTTTGAGAGTTACGCTGTAAATATATTTACGTAATATGGTTTGGATATTTGGAAGTACCAGAGAGCTTCTCAAAGTGTGTTCTGAAACACCACAGCCAGTCAAGTGACAGCATCTTTCCACTGGCTCCCTACCTATCACCTGGGGCAGAATGTTTATTTAATTAGGAGCAGGCCAGGGGATACTGATGATGGGAAAATGAGAATGTGTGGAGCCATCGGGAGCCAGAGCGACGTGAACGATGCGTTCCAAGGCTGGAGACTACAGAGACTGCAGTTCTGTGTGACACATTAACCACATCTGCAGAGCCCTGCGAGTGCTCAGAGGAAAATAATCCCCAGAATTGTGAATTCCTTCCCTGGAGAGTAGCAAGGGAGGTGAAGTGATTTGCCCAGACCAAAAGGATCCCACGATGGAGCTGGCTTAGGACACCGAGAGACTTCTGGCTTTTTTCGTTCTTCTGGAGGATGTGGCAATGCATATTCATCTGATGGAAAAGAGAGAAATGTGGTTCTTATTTTAAAGTAGGTTTTAGAAGGGTTTGATCTACAAATAAGGGAAGCATTCCCTTGCAGAAAAGCACATGAATTCCCAGGGAATTCTTTTTGGTTGAAGGAACAAATATTGCAAATTGAAAAACAGCTCAGGAAGGAGTTAAAAGGAATGTCAGTAAGTGCAGCATTAAGGCCATTTTTGTTTACTTTATAAATTACTGACCCAAATTTGCCAATGACATAGAAATGGGAAAGGACGATAAAGTAAATACAGAGGAACAGAGCAAATAAATTCAAAATGATCTGGATAGATTCAGCTTAGAGGCTGGATAAGTAGCTTATTCAGCTCAGTTGTACAGAAGTGTGAAGTAATAAGATTAAGAACTAAAAATAATCAAAGAGGATAGAGCCAAAAAGAAAATACAACAAGTAGCACAATCCCAGAAGAGCAGACTGAGTGCTTTTCCCTGTTTGTGGGGGAGAAGATTCAAGCTGCTGTGGGCAGAGCAGAGGGGACCTTGCCCCAAACTGATTTTGACTGCCAAATTTTATGAATCATCCCCTTAACCAGATTTGTGGTAATTTTCCATTTCACCTTAGGGAATTTAAAAAAAAAAAAAAAAGCTTGTTAAAGCTGAGACTTGAGAAGACAATGCTTACCCATTGATCTTTTTTAATACAAACTTTATTTTGCGCTCGTATTATTAGAAAACTGAACACATACAAGTAGATTCTATTAAAGAATAACGCAAGCCTTAGATATCTTTTCTCACAAATGATCTTCTACCAAATAATTAAAGACACCATTAGCAGCCAACTTCTGTTCAAAATCGGGCTACTACTTTTTCTTTAAGAGGTACTTTTTTTTGTGTTGGAGGAATTATACTGGGTATTCTCTGTCTAAAGTAGCAAAACAACTCTATAATTGCATTCGTTCAGAGTAATGATAACAAGATTTAAAACACAGTTGCAACACAGGAAAACCTAGTGTGAAAAGACTGTTCTATGTCTTCAGCTGTCAACTAAAAGTATATTGAATTTTGCAGAGCAAATTCAAATAAAAGTATTGAGATTAAAAGTGATAAAGCAGCAACAGTGAGATCAGAATCCCTCCAAAAATTAGATTAAATCCTCCTCAGGACCATAAAAACCTCATTATCTTGACATGACTACATCAATCATTGCAAGACAATTATCTTAACAAGTTAAAGTTGCTTTGATCCAGGAATTTAAGACTCTCTTTTTTTTCTCCTCCTTGGTACTAAAATAGGCTGTGCATGGTCCAGGCATTGCTGAAGAAGGAACGGAGACAGACACATCAAGACTCTCATGGTGACAAATAAGCCATAAAGTCTATCTGTAAACATCAATAAAGGCCCCCTTTGAGCAACAAAAGCTTCCATTAGATTGAGCTGTGAAATAGAGCAGCGCTAACTCTTGGCATTATATGGTTTATTGGCTGTGCTATGAACTTACTTAACATTGCTTTTGTCACTTCTTTAACTCCAAAGTTGTTCCTGCAGCACAAATACCGGGTTGCATTTCCACTGTGGCTGCTGCGGAGAGCTCCATGCCTTGTCCTGGAAGTTCCGGGTCATTCCGTATCTCCAAGGATGGCTGGTGCTATCACTGGGAGATGTAGCTGAGAATGAGGCGAGAAAGGTCCCAAAATACTCAGAACCAGAGCCAAAAAGAGGGAATCCTGACCTTTTCAGCCTCACTACTGGCAGCAGCAGCAGGACCTTTGGCTGGCCAGGAATATGATCAGTATTCCAAGTGAAAACATGCACTGCTGACTGAGTAGTTTTTTCAACCTTCTCCCAACCTTGTCGTTCCCATTTTTAACTGGGAATTTCATGTGCCTTTATTGCTTCTGCTGGAATATTTGAAGTGTATTTTGTACACTTTTCATTACTGTGCAACAGCTTTGTGGGCATTCTTGTTCCTTTGGAGTGACATTGACCTGGCCTTGGATTGAGAACTTGCTCCCTGCCTACAGATTTAATTCTAGGGCAAATCAACACAATTCTGTGTCAAAGAATGTGGCAAGCATGGGCTTTTGTTTCAGGTCACAAAAGGCCCTTGGTGAAATCTGAAACAGCGAGTGCTTTAAATTCTTTCCAAATAAAAAGTCATTTGTATTTTGCACCCTCTGAAAGGTGCACTAAATCAAGACTTACATTTTAAAAGTCTTTTGTTTGTCAGTTTTAGAAACAATTTCCTACTGAATGCACTTCCAGTAGGAAGCAGCTCTTGAAGATGATGGCGTGGTCTGGAACCAGAACAACCAGAGGTTGTAAACATTTCTGAGAGTGCAGAAGCTGATTGTGACTCTATCACACTGGGAGAGCTGGGATGGTCCAGCCTGGAGAGGAGAAGCTTTGGGGTGAGCTCACTGTGGCCTTGCAGGGCCTGAAGGAGCTGCAGGAAAGATGGAGAGAGACAATTGCCAAGGGATGGAGGGACAGGACACAGGGAATGGCTTCCCAGTGCCAGAGGGCAGGGATGGATGGGATATTGGGAAGGAATTGTTCCCTGGGAGGGTGGGCAGGCCCTGGCACAGGGTGCCCAGAGCAGCTGTGGCTGCCCCTGGATCCCTGGCAGTG
>VWPU01014639.1:0-94704 GCA_013398955.1 Callaeas wilsoni | reverse complement strand
GCCGCCGCCGCCGCCGCCTCACCTTCACTGCAGCGCCCGCCGGGCCGCGACCGCCACCGCCAGGCCCGCGGCCGCCCTCCGGCCCGGCCCCGGCCTTGTTTACAGCCAGGGCCGCCATCTCGGGGAAGGCGGAGCGGAGCAGCACCGCAGGAAGAAGCGGGGAGCCGCCGCCCCTTCAGGCACCACCCCGGCGGGCGCAGGCGCCGTTCCGCACAACTGCAAAACTACGGAATTGAGGAACTACGACTCCCATCGCTCCCCAGAGAGGCCCCGGCATGCTGAGGAGGCGGCGCTACGCCGGGCCGCCCGCGGAGCCCTGGGGGCTGTAGTCCTGCCTGCCGCGCTGCAGCCTGGGACGATCGTGTCTGCTGCCGCCGCAGTGTGCGCGGCTCCTCCCGCTCCGCCGGCCATCCCGCGGGGAGAAGGCCATGGACGTCAACCAGCCCAAGCAGGAGCATTTGCTGGCTCTGAAAGGTACCGACAGCGCGGCCCCGCCGGTTCCCGCCCGCCTGGCCCTGATTCGGTGGTGAAACAGCGTGTCTGATCCGCAGCCGAGGGTGTTTCTCCCCCCGGTTTAGAAGGAGGTGGAGCAGGGAGCGGCCCGGCGCTCGGGGCCCGCGGCCCTCGGTGCCCGAGGGTACAAAGGAGCGGTGGGGGCTGCTCCGCCATGCCCCGCACACCGGGCGTGCACCTGGCTTGAGGGGCTCAGCGCGGCTGCCCTGCTGTGTCAGTGCTTTGCATGAGGCTACAAAGAAAATGTTTAGCTAAAATTTCCTTTCCAGTTCCCTTGCTGCCTCTTTTGTTGGTTTGTTTTTCAGAACGAGAGGACACAGTCTTAAACTGCATCAGGGAAGGTTTAGGTTGTGCTTTAGGAGGGATTCCTCCTCAGGAAGGGTGGTTAGACATTGGCACGGGCTGCCCAGGGAGGTCATGGAGTCACCGTCCCGGAAAGTGTTTAGGGAAAGACTGGACGTGGCACTTGATGTCATGGTCTATTTGACAAAGTGGTGTTCGGTTTTACATTGGATTCCGTAATCTCAGACTTCTTTTCCAACCCAGCTGATTCCTTGATTCCCTTTTGGATTGCTTTTGCCCTTTTCTCCTCATGCTTAATGTGCAACTACGAGGCTCACCTCCTTGATTCGGGGATTATAAATAGTGAAAATACAATTGTGTAGGTCACTTACATGCCTCCAAAATTAATGGAGAAGTCAAGAGAACCCTGTGAAGAATTTGATCATTTCTGAATCATAAATGTTGCTAGTTATGTATGTGTAATAAAGAGCTAGTTAGAATCTCACATCTGCAAGCATTCTAGATCAGTGAGACTGCCCAGATGGATAAAGTAGTGCAGGTATGAGTAATTTCAGAGACCATCTTCTCGTTTTAAACCTCTCCTGGACAAAGTTTTTAATGGTGTCTGCATGTGATATTAAAATCTGTTAACCATAATTCAGCGCTCAACAAGCTCTTCTCAAATACATATACACACACGCAATAAAGGCAAAACCCTGAGAACATGAAACATCAGCAGTCGCCAAATGCATTTTGACAGTAATTAATTCAAAGCAAAAAGCTTTATGGTGGATCATTTTGCTTTTATGAGAAACCAGTGCCATCCTTGGGTTTCATTGAATTTGGTGCAGTGTCCAGGCTGTAGGTTTTGCAGAAGTGGGGAAGGTGTGAGGATTTATTTTCATCATGACTGTATTATACAAAATCTTGACAGTGGCAGTCCTAGATTTTATTATTTTAATCTCATTGTATGTTACTACTCTCCATCAGGGAACATGAAATGATTGCAAATTTCTTGTGGGGATGGGGAAAAGGGGGAGAAGGGTAGGAAATAGGAGAGCAACACTCTGCATGTTTTACTTATGTTTCATAACAGTGTTTGTAGTTGTCCCTTCACTATGTCCCTGCATTTAATATAGTTTTTGTATGGAAGTATAAAGCCTTTGAGAACTTAGTAAGTTGTTTAGTTATTCCAAAAGTCTAATAAATTAAGAAATTATCAGTTCCTTAAGAATTAAAGCATAGTTGCCTGTAATGCTTGGAAGCTTTGAGGCTAAAACTAGATAACTAGATGTGTAGTTCTGACACAAAATGGAAGCAAGCAGCTTTAATTTGCCTAGAGCACTTCCCTTTTAACTTTTTACTTTGAAAACTACTGTATCAGTCAGTACTATTTTGGGAAGGGTTTCTGTTACATACGTGTTTTCTGGTTGCTTTATGTTCCCTGGCTTAAAATGTGATACGTAGGAGGAAAACTCTTCAAAAAAAAAAAGTCTGCTAAATTTGAGAAAATAGGCAGTAGTAATTGTATGCCTTTTAATATGCGTCACAACAATATAACAAGAATAGTGGTGGATGTCAAGTATGAGATGATGACAGTAAAAGAGTTCCCTTGGAAAGGGACTGTTTTGAGTAAACAGTGTGCATGTGGATAATGTTAGAGTACTGAAATTACATTGGTAATGATGGAATACAGCCACGAATGTTCAGCCTAGATAAAATAGAATGTTCTGATATATATCTCACACATTTTTACTACCTGTTTCTTTCTTGAAAAATATCCTAGCAATGTTTGTCTTAATATGGTAGTATCTTATTGTTTTATAATACTTCTGCTTTAGGTCCTGTTTTCCACTGATCTTTGCATCATGGGGCAAGGAAATTCTTGTAAATAAGATGTTTCAGTCTAGTTACAAGAATCCTAATCAAGAGACTGTTTTCCTAAGAATCGCTGGATTCCTACTGTTCAAGCATGGAAGTGGTCTTGCACTATCGACCACATCAGAGAGATCTAATAAAACTGCAGAAATTTGCAGAAGCAGCAGTGAAGGAGTTTCCCATTCGCCGATTACCAAGATTTGCACCCTGGTTTCCAAATGATTTACACAGACTTCCCCTCAAACCAAAAAAGCAGGCACCTGTTATTTCTTGTGAGGAAGTGGAAGAATTGAAACAGCTTTCTACACCTTCAGAATATGTTACAGGATCTCCTGATTATGACTGCACAAAAAATCTCCTTGAGTTTCACTCTAGCATGAAACATGGTCCAACTTTAATCCAAGCAGGGGCTGTTCACAGACCAATTAACTTGGACTATCAAGGAGAGCCACCACCTTATGGAAAACAAAAATTGAAAAGGTCTTGGAGTGTCTCTCTCCCTAGCGCTAAAGTCAAAGAAAAGATCCGTCCTTTATCTCAAGAACTGCAAAATAATTTGGAAAGACTAAAGCTGCATGCATTTTGTAGAGCCAAGTGGACAATTGAACAGTCTGTTTGTAAAAACCAGAATTTGGAGGACATATGGATAAAATTGAATAGACTCATTAAACAGAATGAATTGCCATCTTGCAATGCTACTATCCAAAGATCTGTAGGACAGATATGGATTTTCTGTGATATATTATACTGTGAATATGTTAGAAATATTCTTAGGGAAAAGCTAAGCCTTACAGATAAAATGAATTTGCTTGTACATAAATATGGAATTATATTTAGTTTATAACTTAAGATATAGTTTAATAATAAAATTACTGTCTGAAATAGTAGAGTTTTTAAGCAGTTTCAAATATATAGACTTTAGAATAACTGATAAATTAATGGAAACAGAACTATTTATATTACTTTTCTACAATTTTCTAACTATAATGATATATTTCTCTAACTTTGTTTTGCCTCAAGACCTATAGTTCCGTTAAGATTAGTAAGTTTCTGTTTGGCGTAGTACTGCATTTTGTAGCTTATCTCTACCTTGGTGGTCTAAAGGAAAAACTTAAAGTAAAAATTCCAGACTATCGTGACAAGCTATGTGAGATAGTAAAATTTATGCTTTCAGTTAAGCAAAGTACATCCTCTCTGCTTTGTTGAAATTAGGAGAAGGAAAAATGTTTTTAAGTGAGTTGTAATAATTGCTATAATAGCTGTAATTGACATTAAGACTTTCAAGATCTGATTATTTCCTGAAAGTAGTGTGTGAGTTTTTTTAATGAAGGCATATCCTTCCTGTGAAGTACAAACTTAGTTTATGTGGGATATATGCGCTGTCTTAATAATGTTAGCCATATTTTCACAGAAATATTAATGCTAGCTTCAGTGGCAGCTGTGGGCTGTAAAATAATGAACAACTTAATAATTGCTGTTTTACGCCTTTGATAATTATTTTTTTCCTGATGTTTCTGTTCTTTTGTCTCTAATTATATTTGGGAACAAGAAAACACCAGCTTCCAGCTAAAAGTGAGGAAATTAAGAAATGGAACTTCTATCTGAAACCTCGTTTGTTGTCTTTGAGAATTTGAATGCCTTTTATGGTCATAAAAGGCTGAGTTCAGCATGTCTTTTTGTCTCCTGAAAGAATGAAATGTTCCAAGGTCATGCTGTCCTTGCTCAATTGAACTTTTGGAGGGTCAGTAGAGAAGATAAACTGGGATCAATATGACTGCAAGGTTATGCATTTGCACTTCTACTAATTCTAGATAGTTTTGCTGTAGCTGGAGGTCAAGGTCTGTAGCATCTGGCAAAGGGGGAAACCAAGTTTTTAGTATTTGTAGATTGTTAGATGGTCATTATTGCTGCTCACATCAAAGTGCACATAAGCATAACAGAGATCTCTCTGTGTAAAAACAAAGTAAATTCCCCTTAGAGTTATGTTTTTATGATGTCTTTGTGTTGAATAATTATATTTTATTATAGACATTACTTTTTTTTTTTTAGATTAAAATTGCTCCATTTGAGTAATTGACATGTGTTTTGAAACTTTGACTGAATTTTAAGACATTTGTAGATGTCTTAATGCGTGGGGATATTTATTATGACCACTTAGCAAAATTGATGCAAAATGCTATTTAGAGTAAGTGAGGGTTGTTATTAGTTAACATACATTAGTTAACATAAGCTTACATACCCAAATTTTTCATTGACATTATATTTCTGAGCTTACCACTAATAGTAACAAAATTTCTATGTGCATCAGCATTTTTGAACATAAAATGAAGTAAAATGCAGTGTGATTTGAGTTCTATTTAATGTATTTTGTGTAGAATCTTAGAAGAGATTATATATTTTCTAACATTAGTAGTCCTAATAAATATGATAATATTCCTATCATAGTTTGTTTTTACTTCATTCCGTGATGTATTTATTTATTTGCTGAAACATGAATTAACTCTTTCTTTAGAAAGAGTCAGCATATACTAGTTTATACAGGCTTAGTGTAAATTTGAATGAAATTAAGTAATGCAAATAATACAGTCCCACTATATCAATTTGATATACTGACAAAAGAGCTAAACAAACATTTTACTAAACAGAAGAAGAGATTGTTGTCACTGTAGCTGCCAGCTTTGTGCTGCTTTGGGTTGGCTTGTTTGTGAATAATGGTAGATGCACTGCTAGCTATGAGCACCTCAGGTAGTAACCATCTTGTAATAGTGAACACCACCTTTGATTGCTGTGCAGAATTACTACAGTCCTGGTTAGCACCAGTATACAAGCTGAAATCCAGGCTTTCATTTTGTTCTGTTCAAGGAATGCTTAATCCATAAGCATGTGTAATTCAGTATCTTTTCTTTTTCATTTTCAATGTTGAATGTGGTTCACTATTTATTTTGTATATCTTGGGTTTTGTTTAATATACCTCGTGGTTCTAAGTCTTCAAAGGTGCTAGTTTTTCAACTTTTCACCATAACAAAGAGAATATATTATCATTTTTTCATGTGAAAAGTGAGAATTGTTTGTGTCAATGCTGTTTTGCATAGGTCTGCTGTATGGTAGCATTGGTTCTTGTGAACCAATACGGCCCACTCTACCCAAATGTGTATCAAAGTAGTTGAATACTTCACACCACTGGAAACAGTGAATGCTGTCTGGACACAATAGCTGTACAAAAGTACAATAAAAATAAACCCACCATACGTGTGTCAGTGCAAAGTTGTTGATGAACTTGTTGCAATGAAGAGGAATCCTTTTGGTTTATTTTTTAGTTTTAGTTGGTGTTATGTTTGTTACATTTCAAAGAAAAAAAAACCCAATGGTTTTTAGATATTCAGATTAAAACCTAAGATTACAAATGCTCAATTTTGTTTCATATTAATGCCTTTGTGATAAGCTATATACAAGTTTAGGGCCTTTGGTTAATTTTCAGAGGGAGAAATTATTTTAAGAAGTAGCACCTTAAATCTGTCATATAAGTAAAAATAATGTAATTTTGAGTGGGAGTTAAAATAGCCTTTCAAAATACCACTTATTTGATGTAGAGGTTAATAGCAAAATCTCAATGATTTTGATTTTGTCAGTTTTAATAAAATAGCTTTGTTGTAAGTATATTCATGAGGCTTTTGTGCTGGTTTTCCTGGTTTGAAGTTTGTGACTTGGAGAAAAAGCAGTGGTATAAATAATGTAGGCTTTTAGTCTTGTAACTCTACCTTGTGTGAGTGTTATAGGTTAAGGTGTTAATGCAATTTCTGATAGACTAGTGTTTGACTGAAAGGGTCCATACGAGTCATGATGTCCCATTCTAGGGCAACAAGGATCACAGGACAGGCATTTAACCTGGAAAAGTCCACAAACCGATGAAACTGATACACTTCTGAAGACCACAAAGCACTTAACGCTGTAGCAGGTGTAAGACCTTTAACACATCAAATTGAAAGCAGTGGATTAGTAGGTTGGTTCACCAGGGATAGAAAGCAAGAGGGAGCAATGGCATTACCAGTGTTCTTGGATCTTAGAATAGCAGGGAGGTTTTTTAATATTGCAAAAGGCCATGTGATCCTTTTCAGGCTAAGATTTATTTGCTTGTTGTGATTTGTTGGTTTTTGGTTTTTTTGGTGGAAGAAGAGCAAGGCAAAATTATACTTGGAAAACAAAATTAAAAATACTTGTTTGATTGACCTATGGTTGGGGTTTTTTTATTTTTGCAGTGATGAGGCTAACCAAACCTACCTTATTCACTAATATTCCTGTGACTTGTGAAGAAAGAGATTTGCCAGGTAAGTCTTTTCTACTGACTGATTATTATGTATGTATCACCAAGTTTAAGCAGTGTTACCATCCAATACTTAGAGGAGTTATGACCTCCCATAGACTCTAATCTGAAATAGCAGTATATTTTAGGTTTGGTAATAGCTAAAGGAAAGTACCAAGCTGCACTCTGTAGCTCTTGATCTGTATCTTTGAAAGATTGGTAATGATACTCAAACACGTGACCTCAAAGTTTGAGCAATTGACATACACAGTGAGAGGCAGTTCTGTGAGGGAAATGTGTAAGTGGAGAAAGATTGGCATTACTCTATGTTTTTTTATCTAGAAAAAGGCCCTGGTAGTTAGAACCAACAAATGAATGTTCTATGGAAAAACAATCTTGCAAGAATTACTGGTTTTGAGTTGTGTTATGCTTGGTGTACCATCATAAATTGGAAATCCCTGGGTTGTCTCCCAGAAATATTTCAAGTCTAGAAGTCAAGCATAAGAGATTCAAAGGAAAGATTCAAGAAGGAAGGTTGTGTGGAAATACAAAGCAAGCAGGATGAGAAAGTAAAAGAGGTTGATTAGTTCTGTTATGTAATGTGGTTTAGATGGATAGAATTTCTCTTAAAATTCAATGTTAATTTGAGCAATGCGTTTTGGATTGTGCCCTTCAGTATGCATATACTGAATAAATTATTGGACACAAGTGCTTTGAAGTTAAGTTATAACTTATAGGCAGGCCTATGGATATATATTTTATCCCTAAACAAGTTTATTGTAAAAGAAGTATATCTAAAATAAACTACATCTGAGTAAGTAATTGTCTAACTTAAATGTAGACAAACCTGTGGACTTAGCAAATATTTAATTAATAGCAACTTGGTATTTTTACAGGTAATCTATTTAACCAGCTCATGAAAGATGATCCTTCTACTGTAAAAGGTGCTGAAACTTTGATGTTAGGAGAAATGCTGACTTTGCCTCAAAACTTTGGGTAAGAATAAATGATTGTAACTGTAATATGCAAGGTTTAGGATTCATTTGGTTTAGGATTCATAATTCTCTTTCTGTTTGAATACCATTGTTCTGCAACAAGATGTTCAGTCATTTTAAAAATAATATGTGGCTTGATTTATAAATATGTATATGTCTGCTGCCTGATGTTTCTTCTCTGTAGCCTGACTGAATATAATAAGGATTGAAAGTTCAAAGAGATTTGCAGCTATAGGTGAATTTCTAAGGTAATGCAATACTATAAACCACATCTTATACTAACAGAGTTTACTACTCTGATTTTTATGAGTAGTGAAAGTCATCTTCTTATTCTTGTCAGTTTTTTAGCTAGAAAAAATTCCAATTTGTTTGTTCTCCTATAAAACTGTTCATCTTAGATGGATGACTTCAGAAGTATGCGTGTGCAAATGCCAGTTTTCTTCTAGGGTTTGATCTGGCAAATGTGTATGTGTGGGAACTTAAAAGTGTTTCAGTGAAATGCTCTGATGTTTTAATAACTGTTACTAAAAATATTTTCTTTTTTTTTTTTTCCCCTGAAATACAGAAATATATTTCTAGGAGAGACATTTTCCAGTTATATTAGCGTGCACAATGATAGCAATCAAGTTGTCAAGGACATACTGGTGAAGGTATGTGAAGAGATACCCACTTATAAAAGATTTAAAAAAAAAAAAAGATGATTATATTTTCTGACAATAATATTGTATGTTTAATGCTAATACATTGACTTTAGGAAATATATGTCACTGTTTTCAGTCCTGAAAATATACCTGGAAATTGGAAAGAGTAAGACATAAAAATAGAAATCTTCAAAGATTAAAATGAGAAACTAGGATTGTATCAAAAAATGGATTTATTAGAGAATCATAGCGTTTAGGTTGGAAAAGACCTTTAAGGTCAACAACTTTTAACCCAGCATTGCCAAGTCCACTGCTAAACTGCGTCCCTAAGTTCCACATCTGCACAGTCCTCTGCAGGGATGGTGGCTAGTACTTTATAACATAAGTTACTGTTCTTGAGGTTGTTTTAAACAGCTGTAGTTCTAACTGATGCTTTGTTCTTCTGTCCCCAGGCTGATCTTCAGACAAGTTCTCAGCGTTTGAACCTTTCAGCTTCTAGTGCTGCAGTGGCAGAACTTAAACCTGACTGTTGCATTGATGACGTGATCCATCATGAAGTAAAGGAGATAGGAACACACATGTAAAACTTTAATTTTTTCTATTATTAAATGAGCTTAAATGAAACTGCAGTACATGCATGCTCTTCTCCGTTTGATATAGCACAAGATTTAAAGCAACACAACTTTTTTTTTTTCTATTTGGTTTTTTCAGCTTAGTTTGTGCAGTAAGTTATACTATGCAGACTGGAGAGAAGATGTACTTCAGAAAGTTCTTCAAATTTCAGGTATTTCATGAAGTATTTTACTCTATCTTTAATTAAAGTATGTGAGTCTGGAAAACATTTTAAAGCATTTGATACTTCAAAAGCACTTTTACGTACCAAAAATCTGTTCACTTTAAAAGTGAACCATTAAAAGCCACTGCTTCAAACTTCACACAAACTGGTGTTTTCTAATTACCACACAATTAAACATCTCAGAACTAATAAATATTACATCTAATAATTTTTACTAATTTATTGAGAAAAAAATCTACTCTTAAAAAGTCTTTTTTTATAGCAGACAGCTCTATGACTGTTTTTAAACAGAACAAGTATTGGTCATTCTGGCTTTGATACATCCAGCCATTGAGCTTATATTGTAAAATTCTGATTTTTCTTTTAGTGTGTGTAACCTTATTAAACTAGAATTAAGTAGTTTGGTTTTTAAAGGAATTTAAGTAAAGAAGTCTGATGTATTATAGCTAATACTGACAGAAGTATTAAACCTTTTCTTCCATCGCACAAATTTCAAGACTTGAAGTCAGAGTGACTGAGGAAAGCAAGAAACTAATCTGTGGACTGGTTCGCACAAGAAAAATTTGTTTATTGTGTATTTCATGGATGTTTAAATTTTTAGAGAAAGATATTGAGACTTGGTGTATATATATAAATATATTGGATATTGGTGGACTGATCCTCATGGGATGGAGGATTACATGACATACTTTACTGAATACATTTTTAGATACTCTGACAGACTGTCTGGTAATACAAGAGCATTATATAGTTTCATCCTAAAGCTGTTTTAGGGGAGGTTTGGGTTGGATACTAGGAGAACATTCTTCACCCAGAGGGTTGTTGGGCACTAGAACAAGCTCCCCAGGGAAGTGGTCACAGCACAAAGCCTGACAGAGTTCATGAAGCCTTTGGACAATGCTCTCAGGCACATATTCCTGGGGTTTGGACTTGGTGGTCCTTGTGGTTATCTTCCTGCTCTGGATATTCTGTGATACTACGGGATGGCTGCATTTTGCCATTTTCTAGTAGTCTATGTAGATACGTCAGAAAAAAGAATTTCAGTCTTTAGTAGGTTAAATTGCCATGCATTAGAAAGAACACTTGAGTGCTCTTAGTACTTGTGGGCCTTGGAATACCAGGTATTGATTAGTCAAAGGTGTTTCCTGACAATCCTAGGGAAAACGGTTCCATATAAATTTTTGTGTTACCCTCTCTCTGAAACTAGCATCTCTGTAGAGTTTCTTCGTCTTTAGTGACATTAATTTTCATCTTTGTGTGCTTTGTCTTGCACTCCTTATGAAACGACTTTCTTTTCCATTTGTCCATTCTTTTCCTCTGTTCAGTGTTCTGTTTCTCTATCCCCTCTAGGTTTTCTCTGATTGCTTACACATGCACGTGCAAGTGTCAGATCTCATCTTTTCTCTGCTAATGTCGTTCTTGTCAGAGCTTTGTACAAAATGTTGGTTTGTCTCCTTTAGATTTTGTATGCAGACTTATTTGTGAACTTTTTTTGGGGTTCTGCATGCATGGTGTGATTGCCATGGTTTTTAACTGAACCCAGCATAGGCAACTGAATTGTCAAAATAGTAGAAGCCACCTCTCTGTCAAATGTGAAGCCCTTCTTTCAAAGAAGGAAGCATAAGAGCTTCTCAGAAAGTATATATACACTTCAGCACCTTTTATAAATACTCTCTGATTCGTTATCAGAAAAGCATTGCACTGGGAATTTTGGCTGTTAGTTTTTAAATTTGACACGGAGACACCAGTAGAAATCCTGAGAACAAACAAAAAGAAGTGTTACAGAAAACTGAACTATGTCTTTACAGTGAGAATTGATGACTGCTAGTGATTGAATTGTCATCAGCTATTTTATAACAAAAAAAAATTCTTTTACAGATTCTCAGATTTTTCAGTTACATTTTCTAGCATTTTTTAAGTTGAACTGGTGTTAGTTGGTTTGAATCAGCTTTTTTTTTAAACCATTGTATATAGTTTTATACTGATTGATAGTGTCTTTCTGTTCCAAAGCATTCTCTAAGTAATTAATAGCATTATGTTTACATGGAGAAGGAATGATTCTTTCTAGGGTTTGGTGTTTTGGTTTTGGGGAGTGATTTGTGAACCTCACAATAATTTTTTGTATTTTACTGGAATGCCAATTGAAATTTACTGCAATGAATGGAAAGACTGTTTATCAGAAGAGAGAGGAAAAAATTCAGCATGTTGGAAAATTTATAAGAAGCTCACTGAAGAAAAATATTTGACAGAAAAAAATCCTCTCTTAACCAACAAAGACCTAAATTACAATTTTTAATTCTTTTTTTTGACTAGAGAGAGATAGTTATGAATACTTGAAAGATTTGAAATTTACGCCTTTTAAAATGCAGAAATCCCTATGAAGACAACTTTTTGATCTTGAATTCTTCAGTGCTAAAAAATTTGTTGACAACTTGGAACGTTAGAGGTCTCTCAGGATGCAGTGCGCTTACATGCAAACAAAAAAAGTTTCCCTGTGTAATGGGAAACAAGGTTCTTCAGAAACAGGATTTAAATTAGTTTCCTTACAAGTATGATAGAAGATTATTTCTTTCAATTACATCGCTTTATACGTTTCATATTTGAATATGTTAACTGCAGTGGCTTTATGTACAAAATTCAAGCATTTGAGAACCAACACTTTATAATCATATTTTATATCATTGAGTTGCCTTCTTTTGCTGATTGAATCTCATGAGATTAATTTGATTTATTATGTATTTTATGTATTATGGTTTTTTAAAAGTTCTTGAAACAGCTGCATTTTCAAGAAGGAGGTGAAGGCTAATAAAGCTAAACACATGGATAGTTCTCTGTTTCATTTATGTTTAGAGAAGCCCTCAGTAACTTTTCATGCAAAACTCTGAAGGACTTGTAAATGTTAGATAGTTCTTGCTCACAGTTCAAAGCAAATGCAGACCACTGCAGGACCCAGGATGGATGTAGTGTTATTTTAAACACACAGATCTTCTTAGAGCACTGGATTTGGGCAGTTTCATAAGAGGCCAGTGCTTAGGTGGAGAATTACTTGTTTTCAGTATGAGGAGACTGCTTAGTAGGAAAGCAGTCAAGTGTGCACGAGTAAGAAGCAGCGAGGATATACTTTTGAGTTGATTCTGTCATATTTTCTGTCATGCACCTGCTATGTGTAAGATCAAAAAGAGAAATACCACTTTTTAGTAAAAGACCCTAGCACTTCAAAACAGTCTATGCTGAAGTTGTCTGAAAAACCAGTTGTCAATCTGTCTTTTCTTCCATTTCATTCAGGTTCTTAAACCACTAGATGTGAAGACCAAATTCTACAATGCAGAGGTGAGAACTGTGTGTATTCAGGTTTGTTTTGGTGTGCTGGGTTTGTTGCTTAGATTAAATTCTGAGTGCTTTGTAAGTACACCTTTCTGAGAAAGGTGATCAGTTCTAACAGAAAAATGGTGGTAGATATATATTGTACAGTTTAAAAATAGATAGGCTTTTGATGAAGGGGCAAAAGAGATGTCAGGACCTTAATGTAAATGACTAATAATTTTGCATATATTCCAGTTTCTCGTGAACTCAAATACTTTCAGTTATTGCTTGTATATTTAGGCTGATAGAGTACTTACTCTAAGGGAGATTAATTGTTCATAAAGGAGATGACAATTTATCAGAGTGGGAAGAATTTAAATTACTTAAATTTAAATTTCCCCAATGTAACTATGACCCTTCAATTCAGTAATTAAAGTTTTAAGTTTGTGACGGTTACACACAGTGCTTCTAAATTAAATTACCTTATATATGCCTTACATATTTATTTGGACATACTTTCATGTCTGCCTTTGTGTATTTATGGGAAGAATTTGGTACATATCTGCAGGCCACAGGCTTCAAGCCATACCTTGACCAGGTGTGAGGTACCTGAGCAGGATTGGAGCATAAACACATAGCACTGGCTGAGTCCTTTATAGAACTGCTATTATCTATAAATGAGAATGTCTGGAAATGTCTTCTGCTGTGATTTAAGAATAAAAATCATTCTAAGAAATGAGATAATTTCTCTGGGAGCAAAATAAATCTCTTATTTAGTGTGCGGATTTTATTATTGTTTCAGATATAAAGTATGTAGTGGGGAAAAGAGGGACAGATATCTTAAATGTTGCTGTCTCTTTACTTGATGTGTAAATTTTGTGATGAAATATCTCTCTAAGGTAATTCTGGGCAACTTTTTACATGGCTAAAAAATACTCTTTTTTTTTCATCATTGTTATACTGACCGGTCTTGATAAGGGTCTTATTTAACTCTCAATTAGCCACCAATTCTGCATGGTAAAATCTGTGAGAAGCTTTGGTGTTTGAGCTGGTACATGTGAGTTTGGGTTTTAGGGGTTTTTTCGTGCTTGTTTTTTTTCCTCTGTAAAGTTTTTAAAAGGCTTTTTCATGCCTTTTGTTCTTCCTGCTCATGAATTTATGCAACTCCCATTACCATTTTACCCATTCAATTTATTGAATTTTTTTTTTTTTTAAATATTTTGGGTCATATTAAGTGAGCAATTTCCATTTGCCTAGCAAACTAGTATAGTAGCACTCCAGTCTAACTTCTGAAAGTATAGAAAGTGTTGCTATGTCTTGTGACCATAGAATTCAATTAATTTCTGAAAACTTAGAAATAAGTCTTCGGTTAGATATTGTGTGTGATACTGCATTGCTGTGAAAGCACCAAGAAATCAATCCTGACTATTACCCTTGAGAGTAGGGGAGAAAAAAATGGTATGTGTCAGTTATTGGTTAACTAAAGATCTCTAAAGGTTGACTAATCAGTTAAACTGTTATCATTAAGATTACAGAAGTGATGCTGTCTATTCATAATGCCTGTTACTAAAATTATTTTCTATTAATATTCTAATGATAATCTATAATTTAATTTCTTCTAAGATAAGGAATCATGCTGAACGTTAATCTTCTTGCTTATTGCTTATATTGCAGTAGCACCCAAATGGAGTCGATCACTGAAATTTATGCATAGAACACATGCCCTGTTGCCCTAACCTGCTTCAATCCTTGGATTGAATTACTCTCTCACTGACTTTAATGTGCCTTGAAAAAAGGCTCTGTAAAAGGTTCTGTTCCTGCAAGCATGCACAGGGAGGTAGACAACAAAGTTTGCAATTAAAGTTGGGTCTTTGGATTGATGAATATTCAAAAAAGAGTTTTTCTTGATGACATTATGCCAAATTTTGTTATAACTTGCAATATGGTAGCTTTGCTAGGACACATTACCACATTATTTTTGAGACATTATATATGAGGATGCTTCAAATTATCTATAGGTGACAAGGACTGTTTTTCCATTTCATATACAACCCATTGCATGGATTTAAATTCAGGATGAACTTTAAACTTGCTCAAAAACTAACACTCTTTTTTGAGTCAGTTTATTCTACCAAATCTTGTCTTTGACTTGTGTGCCTTAAGCTCTACTTTGGATTGGTTCTGAAGCAAAGCTAGTAAACCATGTAACCATACTAGCTATAAGTTATTAGAAATGTAGTTGTCATCTTTGTTTGCATCCATTTTTGTTTATGTTTCTGTCTTACTAATGCTATCTTGTTTAAATGGTGCAAAAAAATGCAGAAATGCATTTTGTTTGGAAGTTAGCCTCCTTTTTCTTTAACATTTAACCCTAATTTCTCTAATGTGTTCTTTTTTTTATTTTCCCATTAGAGTGACCTCAGTTCTGTGGTAATTTTTATTTATTTTTTTATAAATATGTATGCTTTTTTAATTGCTTAACTGTCTCTGTGCTTGTTTTTGACATTCTTTACAAACATAATGGAAAAGCAATGTTTGTTCTGCATATCATAAACTGATGTTTTCTTGTCTTTATCCGTGCAGCTAATCATTTATATGGTTAGCTCTTTCTTTAATACCCATTGTTGAAACTAGAACTTGATAGTTACAGATTCTTGCGGTGGTCCTCCTATAAAATACCTCCCAAAAATTTTATTAGATCTATTATTTGAAAAGAGAAGTTACTTCCTTCTAAAATTTTTCTGCTTTTGACCCATGGAAATGTAGGTTTCACTACAGCACTGCTTGTGTAAGCTGTGACAGAACTTTTCACATCTGGTTGGTGGAGACAGTGGGTTTGAGGAGAGAGCAGCAGTTGGATTTTCTTGTTCCTTTGGCTAGCTGGAACTGCACTTCACAATTTTAACTGCATGTAACAGTTGATTGAGTTACTAAGTTACTTCTGCAGTCTGATTTCACTTTAAGGTGTGCCTTGTATTAAAATAAACTGCATATTTTGACAAGTTTTTCGTTTTTAAAACCATGTAATATTAAACCAAATTAGGAATAACACAAAACTAACTTGCTTTTTCATTATGCTGCTTGTTTTTTTCTTTTCCCTTTCAAATTAGCTTTTTTAAACTTACGCCTATGGTTGCTGCTTTGAAAACTACTAAAATTTGGGTAAATGGACACTATGAGCAATGGATTTATGGGATATAAATGGCATCAATTTAAGTGACAGTCAGGTGGTAGTAGTAATGATTACTGAGAACCATGTTTTAGCTGGGGTTATTTCCAGTTCCTGGAAGCATGAGGCGTCTCTGTAACCCATTGAGGTTGCACAGTTTTCATTACTATATAGATGCGCGTTTGTATTTAATGTGTTTATAAGGCAATACAAAGTTACACAACCATTCTTTATTTCTCCTTCTAACACAATTTTTTGAGACTAAACATATTTTGGCTATTTTGTCCCACTTTTATTTTGTAATTTACCAGCAGGACTCCATTTGTATAAAGAATCATTTATTTACACTGATCAAAAAGAAACTGTAAGTTTTGTTCCACCTTCCACACAGAAGTACTATCTTAAAATTTATCACAATAAAATACTCAAATTGCTTCAATCTGAATCTCTAGAATAGACGATTTCAGTTGGAAGGGACCTACAAGAATCATTTAATCCAATGGCCTGAATCAGTGACTCTTTTGTAAATGCAGATTTGGTATCCCCCTTCTTTTAACTGGCATTTCTTTAATTGTGGTTTTCACTTTTCTGGGAGCTCATATCTCTAATAGACTGAGGCTTCCATAATTTTTCTATCCTGAGATTTTTAGAGATGCAAAGTGACTTCACTGATCTGCAACTCCACAACAGAAGTAAGGCAAAAAACATGTCTAGTTCCATGGTTCTTCATCTTCTGAAGTTTAACTGTCTATAGCTTTCATTTCTGTACTAGAATTGGTCCTTCGATACCATCTTGGGGCATTAGCTTCAGATGTTCTGAAGGTAGAGCACCAGTTAAATGGTTGGATACATACAATATTGGTAACCTTTGGCATAATGGCAGCTGAGTGAGAGAAGGGGCTGGATTCTGCATTTTAGCTAGAATGCTAGTATTTAATAATAAAATCTCAGAGCATGCACCTGAACTATTTTACTTCAGTTAAAGAAAAACACACACGTTACTTTAATCTTTTTATACAGCTTGATGCACTAGTAATCTGGCATGGCATGTTCTTGTGCACTGCAATTCCTTACCATTTATTCCATTTTTTTAATGATTTGGATAAAAGCTTGAGTTGCTATTAAGTTGATGAAAGTCTTGGGAAGTGGTGATTTAATGCATTACAAATTAGCAATAGCTAGAACATAGCAAAATTATCCCACATCCATTGTTTGGCAAGATACCTGTTGACTAACACTTTCGCTCCTGTTGTTACTGGGACTAAGGTTTTTTCTTGCATTAATTAATTTGGTTTGCAGGCATGAACTAAACATGTGTGACTTTTTTTTAACAATAGGACTGCCTACTCTTTTTAATAACACTAATCATATTTTCATGAACTTGAACTTTTGATTTTTTTCAGACAGATGAGGTGTTTCTGGAAGCTCAAATTCAGAATATCACTACCTCTCCAATGTTTATGGAGAAGGTTTCTTTAGAGCCATCTATGATGTACAATGTTGCAGAACTGAACACAGTTGATACAGCAGGGGAAAGGTATGTTCACATTCAGGACATTGAACTTTGAAATGCTTTGTATTACTATTTCATGAGATACAAGTATTAGTTAGTTGTCTGTAATGGGAGGATTGTATGTTTTTGCTTGAGCAAAAAGATCTAATTCCTATTATGTATTCAACTGGAAAATTTGTTACAGTTTTCTTCTTATAGAAACTATTCTTAGAAATCTATAATTCTACCTACTAGAAAAATATCCAGCCTAATCCTTAAATAATTTGTAACAATGATGACATGAAAACATACTATTTTTTCAGTATCCCCTATATAAAATTTAACCGAGATCTGGTTTTGACCTGATCTCTGTGTACATACTTAGCCTTACAGGACTCATCGGAATAATCCTAGTTTCCTATCAATAAACTGCTAACTGTTTTCAGTTGTTCTAGTCATAATATAGCAAGGCACCAGTCAAGGTGAATCAGTGGTGCACTCTCATGGGGTCTTAGAATATAAAAATTTGTCATGCCAAAATAAATTAAATTTCATTTAGTTAAACACCTAATACCAGAATAACTGACTACAGTGGATACAAGAGCTTGTGAAGTTAACTTTGGCTGTTTGTGCTTTGCAATCACTTGGGTTTTTGGGGGTGATGGTTGAGTGCTTCAGCAGTAGGGGCTGAAGTGAAAATTCTGTCTTCTTGCCTGTTGAAGGATGCACCTGTAGCATAATGAAGCTTTGTTCTTACCAAGTGTTTGCATCCAGTATAATGGTTTTTCTCCTGAACAAGAATCTTAGTTTCATGACATCGAGATTTACTGTGAGGGAAAACAAATAGCAGAAGAAAAATTACCAGCATTTTTGTTTAAATGCTAAGATGCCAGATAATAAATTATAATGTAGCAGAGTGGATTTCTATCTTATTTCTCTCTGGCCAAGAAGAGCAGGTTTTTTTATTTCTCCATGGTCCTTGGTGCTACATAAATTCTAGAGCTGTTTTCTGTAGTGAAAACAAAAAATATTCTATATGTTTTACTATTATCGAATTATGCGTACACATACAGTAAGACTGGTGGGGAATGGGGGAAAAAAGGTTGGGTTCTTAAGTCTTCTTCAAAATAGCTGTTTAAATTAAGACCCAGTGTTTTTTTTCTTTCAGTGAGTCTACTTTTGGTGCAAGGACTTATTTACAACCTATGGATACACGTCAATACTTATACTGTCTAAAACCAAAGCAAGAATTTGCAGAGAAAGCTGGAGTCATAAAAGGTGTAACAGTGATTGGTAAACTAGACATTGTATGGAAAACTAATCTGGGTGAACGAGGAAGACTTCAAACTAGCCAGCTCCAAAGAATGGTAAATTTAACTTGTGTTGATTTAACTTGGCATTCATTTTTAATGAGACTCAATGAACAATTTAATAGTGACTTGGAAAAGTGCGAGCTGCTTATTTTCTGAGCCTTATTTTTTATTCACACCTTTCTGTATGTATTAGAGAGTTATTTCATATATTTTAGTGAAGTGTGGATAAGATAATGGAGTGAGCACTTGAATTTTCAGAATCCAGTAACCAGTGTTGCAAAATACATTTGTTAGAGTGAAATTAACTGCTTGGATACCATTTGGCAACAAACTGACAAAAGAACCTCTTTAAATATGCCAACTCTTGACATGGAAGTTGCTCCCAAGTTCATACAGACATTTTAGCTTGGAGTAACATTTTTTAATGCATAATATTATTTATCTTTCATGTCCACAGTTTTAATTGAGTCTGTCCTATTCTGGTTGATTTATAAATTGTTCTTGAATTTTAAGTTGTAATTACTATCTTGCTTAAGTCAGCTCCACAGCTGTCTACTCTAATGTCTAAACCTGGCTTGCATCTTCTCACTTGAGGATGGTGAGAGTGATATGGAAGGGTAGTTAAAAAAAACTCTGACAATTGCATCTCCGTCTAAGTTTACAGAGCTTATAGTTGGGTCTCTGCCTCTGTCTTTGCCCCAGTCCCCATCTTCTAGTACATTGAGCAGTTCTGTAGGGAAGTCACATTAACTTGGAACTAGGCAAGCAAACTTAGATCCTGGAAATTCATAGGAAAGTCACTAAAAAGTCACTAAGTGACTGATACATCTCTTGATTTTTAATTGAAGTGTTGAGTATGTGCATAACCCCATCAAATTAGAAACTGCCCTTTTTCTAAACGTTAAGGAACAGTAACTCTTGTTACTTTTAAACTCGTTGCTTATTTTTAACAATAAACTGTTTCATTTTCAATTGACCTTTCCTATCATTTCTCTTTAGACACATTTCCTTTCCCTCCCTAAATCAGTATTGTCTCACTCTGCATCCCTTCTTTTTGAACATTAGAGAATTTCATGTGAAGCACACACTTCAACACTCCAGGATTAGTTTTGGTTATGCATCGTTTTGTGCCTTGTGATTAAAAGAAAAACACTTAACTATTTTGTGTAATTTGAGCAACATCTGTCTTTAGAAAAGCAACAGGTAGTTGGGGTTTTTTCCCTTCTGAGTTGCAGTGCAACTCCCTCTTTTCTTTCCCTCATTTTTTAAGTGCTATCAGATTATTTAATTTCTAGCTGTCACCCTTAATCATTTTCCTCCTAATCTGTTTGGCAGCACTATAACCATTATTTCTCTCTCAGAATTTTACTTGTACTGTGTCCCTCAGTCATTGTTACAGTTCAGATCAGAAATGTACCTTTGAAACAAGTATCTACATACCATAATTTGTGGGTTTGGCTGGTTTTTGGTTGGGTCTTTTGGGGGTGTTTTTTTTTTGTTTCTTTGTTTTTTTAATGTGGCTTGGTCTAGGAGTTCACAACTGTAGTCTTTTTGGGAGACAATAAACCAGGCAGGTGCATGTCCACAGTATGCCAAGGATGCTCCACATGCTCACAGGCATTCAGTACAGATCACACTAGAACCAGTCCAAAGTTAACATTATTCTGGAGTAGCACAAGCAGGAAATTGTCTAGTTGATTCAGTAATCTGAGCAATTACCTCAGTTCTGGATAAAACTTACGTTACTCCCTTATGTTACTCCTTTTGTTGTTACTTCAAGGCCCTTGCCTCTAACCATCAGTTCTTGGAGGTATTTCATTTTTGAGTTCAACAGGTATAGTGTGGTATAGGCCTCATCTACTCTGACCTTATTTTGATTTGGTCAGTTGATGCTAAGTTTATTCTCTAAAATACTGCTTTTATTGTGGGTTCATGTTTGTTGGATTTTTTCTTAATGTATCTCTGGTAAAAGAAGAGCCTAATGCTAATGGAAAACTACCTGTTGTTTAGGGAACTGAGTATAATTTTTTCTGTCAGTTCCTCTGTGTCAGCTAATACAGCTGAATATATTTGCATATTTCCAGTGCTGAATAATTACTTCTCTTTCTTGCGAGGTTCCAAATGCATATTGCCTGACTAATCTAAGTCCCCATTGGTTTGACATCCGTTTGCTTACTCTAGTGTCCAATTTAATATGCTTTCTAAAATGTCATCTGTCATTAGTCTGTAGCAAACTTTATGTGACTAAAACCTGTTCCCAGCCTGTCAATCACTGACTTCCTGGACCTCTTTGGAAATATCTTTCAATCACACTGTAAATATAACTTTCACTACAACATCCTTTTATCAGCAGAATTGGAACATTCACAATAACTAAGCCTTGGCAGGTAGGACAAATTTTTCCCCTATTTTTCCCTCATGATCTATCATTCGTGGAGACCAAAAATCTAAACATGCTTTTTCATCTGCAGGTTACTATTTTGAATCAGCCCTGGCTGGTAGTAACTAAGTTATTCATTATAGGTTTATTAGTAGACCATATGAAATGTGTTTGGCTCATGGATAATTGACAAGTATTCATACCGTGTGACTTTCTAACTGATGACAGTTAATTATTTTGGCAGAGGCATAGATGACTGAAATGGCAGTTTCTCTTGTGTCTTAGGATGTGCAATAGTGGTAGGTTCATGCAAGGAAGTTTTACTGCTGTTGTCCACACAGATCTGTTATCTGCCTAACAGAGGTCTTTGATTAAAGCTCATCTTCTCAAGAACTGTATATGGCTATTCAAACTTTAAGGATGTAAACTCTCCTGAAAACTGTAATAATAAAGATCATCCTTATCTGATGAATTGTTAAACCTATGAAGAAGGTGCTTATCAGTTGAAGATGGAGAACTGCTGTGATTTCCATACTAATCAAAAGCACAGTCAGTCTTCTTTCTTCAGATTTCTCTTATTCCAAGCTTCTTCCAGGAAATCAAAACTTTAGTAAAACCTTCAATTTCCCTATCCAACATCTGAGAATATACATTCTTGTTCCTTTCCAGGCTCCTGGTTACGGCGATGTAAGGCTTTCATTGGAGACAATACCAGATACTGTAAATTTGGAAGAACCTTTTGACATTATATGTAAAATAACAAATTGCAGGTAACAATGTCATGTGAATCTTGTACTTTGTCCTGAGTGGGTGACTTGTGGCTGCTTTTATGTTCCAGTACTTCTTCCTGAAACTACTTAAATCTGGTCTTTACTATGATTTGTGGCAACACAAAACTATTTGAAACACAGAGATAGAAAAACCCTGCAGAAACAGCTACAACTAAAAAACTTCTATCATGATCTGTTCATACTGTACTGAACTAGGAGATAGACAAAAATCTGTAGAGGAATTCCGCGAATCTGTCTGCAGTATGATTTATGATTGCACCTCATACTTAAATCACAATTCATCTTAAGGTTGCAAGAGTGACATTCAAGTGAAGTAATTCTAAATAGAAGTTGAGCCCAGGGACTAAAGCATGTATCTGGCCTGCAGATACTTCTCATGAAAAGCTTGCAGTCCATCCAAAATGTAAACACTATTATGTTACCCAGTATTGCTAAGCCCATGACAGGATGCTCATGTCAAACAGAGGTATCTGCAGCTGAGTCACTGTGCATCACAATAAATACTGCTTGCTGCCTTTAAATTATTTACAAATCTCGATTAATATTAACCTGAATAATAATCAAGCTTTTACATGTCTGCAGTCTTCGAATGCTTAAAAAAGCCCACAGGTTTATTCTTGTTTTTTGATTTCCTCTAGCAGTGAAAGGACCATGGATCTGGTTTTAGAAATGTGCAATACTAATTCCATCCACTGGTGCGGAGTTTCAGGAAGGCAACTTGGAAAGCTGCACCCAAGTTCATCCCTCCATCTTGCACTTACATTGTTGTCTTCAGTGCAGGGATTGCAGGTAAGTTATTAGCACAGTTCTGCTGTAAAATATCTGTTTTATAATATTAACAGTTCTTTCTAATAACAACTCTTAAAAATATTTTCCCCTTCTAGAGTGTCTCTGGCCTAAGACTTACAGACACATTTTTGAAGAGAACATACGAGTATGATGATATTGCACAAGTCTGTGTAGTTTCTTCAGAAATCAAGCAAAGCTGAAGAAAAAAAAAATCTGTAGTTTTACTGGGCTTTTTTTTCTGACCAACTTCTTGATGTTTTTGCAGTCCAATTGTATTAAAATAACTACAAACAAAACCAAATCCCTATATAGCTGTAAATGTGATAATGATTATTTAATTTCTCTGAGCATTTCTTGAATGTTTTAAAATCTTTTAAAACATGCATATGCATTTTATCTACTAAAAATAAAACCTTTGAAAAAAGTGTAGTTCTAGCAAATTATATTGCATTTACATCAGCTCAGGACGGGGGATGAGATTGATAAGAAATACTAGCATTTTGTGCTTATTTTTCTTACTTTAGTTTTTTTTTTAAGTATTTAAACTTTTTTAAAATCATGGTTCTGACAAAACTGCTTCAGTTCAAAACTGCTTCAGTTCAAAGGAACTGACCTTTTCCAGACAAGTTCCTGGAATGCAAATCCCTAAAAAAAAAATACAGGGTACCTGGCATGCCAGTGTATTTGCATGGTACATGTATAGCCGCAGGAAATAAAACCTGATAAAGGCATGAGATGAAGGCATGCAGCTGGCACTGTTGAGGCACTAGGAGCTAGGAAGTGGAGTATAAGCCAAAGACTGTTGGTTGTGGCTCACTCTTTGAAGAGGAAGCAATACAGCAGATCCGTCCCAATTATCTGCAGTCATAAGCAGAGTTGTGCGTTCCTGCAATAATACAGGGCATGCTGTTAACAGGCATGTTATTTTCCAATTAGTAGGAAACTGAAAACTAAAACAGTAGAACTCAGGTAGTTTTTTATTGTTAAAATAAGGTGGTGCCAATTATTCTTTCCATCTCAGAGGCATTCAAATTTATTTTTAAGAAAAAAAATAGGAAAAAAACCCACCCTGCATTGCTGCCTTAGATCAAGTTCTCTAAAGCATATACAGAAAGAAGTTTAGGACCTTGTCAAGCACTACGATGTGCTTTTCCCTAGCTTTGTTTTGACAAAAACTGGAAATATTTTTGGCTGAAATATCTACAGTCACCCAGAGGTAGCCATTTAATAGATAAAATGGAAACTGTCTTTCCTAGTTTAACACCAGGTAAATTAATGTTAAAGACTCTAATCAGCAGCTTGTAGTTCTCAGCTACCATGTTGGAACTCAGCAACTTTAGTTAGTTTTGACAGTATTTTACTTAAGGCTTCCCATGTATAAAATCTTAAGTGTAGTATTCAGTGTTAAAACATTTGATAAATTTAGGACCAGCTTCATCTATTGAGGGACTAAGTCCATATGGGAAGCAGTAAATTAGAAATGTATCCTGCCTATGTGATAAAATCCAACCAACATGAAAAGGTATTTTAAAGAATGCAATTTACCTGTTACTTAAGATACATAAAAAATTAAACCAGAAAACAGCAACTATACAGACAAAAAAGTATATAACTTTATTTATAATATATCTTCAAGTTAAACTACACAAATTGAAGGAGATGTAACCACATGGCAATAAGAGGTAGGAGAGATACAGAAATAGTAGACAAGTTGCATTATGCCAGTATGACTTTCTGTTGGCATGAAACAATCTACTCAAAGTTACAGAGTTAGTTCTATCTCAGTATGCATGAGTGATTTTACTTCACACTTGTTACAAAACCAAGAGTGCAACTGAAACAATTCCTAAGCTGAATATTTCATTAGGTGTCTTTGTAATCATAGTTAGAATATACTCCCATGCAAGCAGGTTACAGGAGTTTACAATTGATTGCAAAATATTTTCTTTTCTAAGAAATTATCATACTTATACACTGATGGAACAGTAATGATACAAAACCAATTAGATGTAAGTGCGGATTTGCTCAGTTGAATGACAAACTGCAATTGACCTTAAATTATAGCAGTATTTACAGGGATTATGGTTTACCACTTTATCTAGCAGGATGAAAAAATTTAGCGCAAGATCCAGTGCAGTTACTACACAGGAAAAGATTCCTTCCACACCCTGTGATTAAGACATGTTGCATGACTGAAACAATCTAGGCAATTCAAAGAAAAGCAGACTTTAGCATAAATGATCTCTCTGTTCACAGTTTCAGTGGAAAAGCATGTAATGACAGCTCCTGTTACTGGTTTCACTGTTTTTTGTTTAGCCTATAAAGGCCTTTCTGTTAATACACAAGAAACAGAGATTGTTTACTAGTGAAGTATTGTGCCAGTCAGTTGTAGCACATTCCTGAAGGCTTAGCTAATGCTGTTAACGTTTTAATATATACTCTGTAGTATCTGAAGTAAAACCTAAACACAACAATATTGTAGCATGTGAAATGAAAGTTACAACTTCATGAAGATGATTTCAAGAGTAGTTTTCAGATAACTAACCAGTGCTTCATTCCATTTAACCTTGGGGATTGTTCTCCCATAAATCCAGTAAGGTATAGAGCTTGTACTTGACAGTACAAGTACACAGCTTCTTCTGCCATCTTTGGATATTAACGTATTCTGTAGTTCTTAAGGAACTGTCATAAAATTCTTGACACTCTGTCTTACAGCAGAAAAGTAACTGACTTCATTGAGGATTGCTGTTGCAAAGTGAGAATAATTTGAGTTTGTAGAGAGATATTGGCAGAGCTGTCCAGTCCACCATGGATTTTTTGGTTCCCTCTATTAAAGTTAGTGAAACACACTTTGAGCAGTGGAAGATACGAAAGAGAGTTAAAAGGAACTCTGAAGTTTACCAGGATACATACTAGATGCAACGCTTTTCTCCTGGCACAACACACTATTCCAGGTAACACCTGTACGGTTTTTGTAGTCCACCCAGAGCCTCCGTAAGTCTTTCTTGTAAACGGAATTCCTGTTCTACTCAGTGTAATTGAACTTAAGTAAGTTTCCTTGGACAGATTAGATTCAAGATCTGAGCTACCTCTGAAAAAAGATCCCTTTAGGGATTCTCTTTCTTGTCATCAGATGTTGAGTTAGAAGCTGTTACTTGAAAATTTATTTAATGTAAAGCTTAAGTATCTCTACAGCCTCAAGAAAGCAGCTACACCAACTTAAAGAGAGAATTTTAAAAAGCTGTACATAGGCAAGCTATTCAATAAAGTATGAAAAGTCTTAAAATTGTTTATCTATTAAGCTTTACCTCTTTATTCAACAGATGGTAATGTGGATTTCCTAGATTTGTGTTTTCTCAAATTCCTTTCATTTCTCCTTGGATCCAGCTGCATTTTTCTCTCTAGTTTAGCAGGGTAAGATTCATACTGTAGATGCACAACTATAATTTGTTAGGATCAAGTATATTACTTAGCCCCAAATTTTGCATTTGTTTCTACTGGAGGAGCTCTTTTATGATATAAAGTCTGAGGTTCAGGAATTCCTGTGTATTTCTTTGTTTGGGAGTCTATTGTTACTCTTCCACATACCTCCTCCAGACTAACTGGCCATGAGAGATCACTTTGTCTAAGAAATCAAAGCAGGCTCCTCAAATTACTTTAGATCTGCAAAGAGGAAAGTGTGTTGAGAAGTTCCCTGGGCTAAGGACAAGTGTACTTTGTATCAGAAAGCAGCGTGAACAATAAGCAGAGTAAAAAAAGTTAACATACTAGCTGTACAGAAGAGCAGCAGTCTTGCAAGAGTAATATTAACTGAGCAAGAAACAAATACTATAGAGTGGAAAAATCTTCAACTTGACTATATAACCATTTTAGATAGATACGTGTAATTAAACTTTTAAAAAAAATCCCCAATTGTTTAAGCCAGTGATTTATCACACAAGAATAGAAAAACAATCCTTCTAAGGCAGTTCTTTTTTAAAATTTTCAGTACTAGTTATTTGTACAGTCACAGGCTCAGTTTTAGCTTATTACAGTTAAGAATTTTAAGTTTATACTAAATACTGCATACATACGGAATGTAATACAGCTTGCCATGCCTAGGAACATAGTGCCATAATTCTGACCTCCAGGGCTACCATCATGATGTGAGGGTATACATGGCAGTAGAAAGGCCTACAACTTCTTTCTCTTTCCTTTCCCAAGCCAAGTTCCATTTTTATTTCTATGCATTATCCTACACAGAATTACTGTCTTATCTTTCTCTACAATGTGTGGTACTCCTTCATATGCAGTCTTCTCCCTCTCTCCTGCCCAATGAAGTTGAAAAATATTTCCTGTTACTTTTGAGGGCCCTTCCACAGGCTTAAGGAAGCAGACTTCTCGTGCATGAGTTTTACATGCACTCTATACTCCAACACTACTTAATGCTCGTTATAAAAGGGCACATCAGATGGGCCTATTGTTTCAATATTTCAGTATTTCAATACTGTTTAAAGGAGTACAGCCATCATGATTCTCACCATATGAGTAACATGTCTTTTACACTAGGATTTTAGAAGTAGCTGTTAGGCAAGATCAGCATACTACAAAACTCCTCCCCACTCAGTAGCCCTGGAGGTCAATCTGATGCACATACTGAAATGACTTGGACTTGGGGATTTTAATAAACCACCTATTCAGTGTATTAATTTTCAGAGGAGTAACTATACATAAACGCTATGTTCCAAGTTATGTGCAAGAGATCTGTTTACCAGATTTATTCTTGTTTGCAAACACACACAAAGAATTTTCTGTCTTCTATTCAAGCAGAAGAGTTACAATGGTGCTTTTGCTACTAACTATGGTATGCATTTTGGGGTTATATATCATTCCAATTCATATGACTCCTTGAAGTCAGGAATGTTCTTCAGTGCTGCCACTCAAATATCTGCTCCGGATATGATTTCTCAGTTGCTCTATGAGCTCAGGATTCTGCTGTTGTATCTGCTGTGCAAACTGCTGCCCCCTGTGTTGAACAGTTTTAAGTCAAATCAGCAAGTGAAAGCAGCATTTTTAAGAAAACAGGATATCCCAATACAGCTGAAATTAAAATTAAGATTAAATATATCTGAAGTCTTAAGGTATTTGCAGTATTATGAATTTATCTGGTTAAAGTGTCTCCAAACAGGATCATCACCATAAATTTATTTTCATTCTTTAGTACTATTACTTCTACTTGATAACGTGGAGGAGCCAAGTATCACCTTACAAAATATATTACCTTTTATGGTAAAATAACACATCTGCTCCAGTGATTTATTCTCTTCTTTTTGAGAGGATCCACTCTAACTGTTTAAAGTAACTACTCTTAGAGTTGACGTGCAACCTTATGTTAACGGTTCCAGAAATACAGTGTGCAGTTGCCGACTTGTACTTGTAAACAAGATGTCATTAATTGAAAGCAAGCATACTATCAAATTTTTATATCTTGCATGATTGAAGTAGTAACGCATCCATCTGTAACAGCTGTAGCTTAAGAGTTAAATTAATAGTTTAGACTAACTCCATGTATAAGATAAGTGTAACACTTGTTTACTAATTAAAAAAAAGTAAGTCAAAAATATGACTTCACAAAAAACCTAGCTTGTCCTCTCTGTTACTTCTACATTTTGTGCAAGTAGCAAACTATCAAGACTCCTTCAAACTACAGTGCAGGTTGAAGGAAAGGCACATTTTCATAGATGTCTGTGTAGTACACATTTATTGTGAAAACAGCCCTAGATTTTTGCAGTGATACATTTCTGTCTGTGATGTAAATCATAAATTACTTTTGCCCTGAAGAAGTGAAACTTAAAAATAGTTTAGAATTGGCTAGAATGCTGAAATAAAGTAAAATGGTATGCCTTTTAAGAGATTTTGGCATATAAACAAATGGCATGTTTTTGTCCAGACCCTTCCAGATGGATATCATCATTATACTACAAAAGCCTTGGGTCCTGGTTTTTGTAAAGGTATTCTTCATTATACTCACTTCCCTGAAACATTCCTCGTCTAAATGGAGGGATGCCAGAGCAGAAATTGGTTTGACTTGTGCTAAGTAAATCTGTAGCTTTCCTAACTAGTATCTGAGATATCAGCTAGTAAATTTATCCACACAATTTGAAAGCACATGCAGGAGTACTTAAAGATTTAAAGAAATATTTTTAGTAAGTGGCATTAGAAAATAACAACGTATGAGAACCAGCAAGTGAAGCTGAGTACACAGCAGTTCAGTCATTCCAGCTGATGGAAATGTATGGAGCAAACAAACGAGGTCCTGGAAAATAAGTCTTCGAGTTCTTGGTTTTAATAACAAACCACAGTATAATTCACTTGACACCTTTCACTTGACTGCACCCTTTTAAATTGATGTTGCAATTATCCTACTACAAATGTGACAGTTAAAACTGTGAAGTTCCTACTTACGCATGGATCAGGCTGGACAAATCCGACAGGCCACCAACCCCAGCAGCAGGGCCACCAATGGCATTTGACATCATCCCTGACATCCTGGAACAGTTAGCACAGTGTTGGTATTGGGGTGTGCAGGGACCTTTACTGTAAGCAACAAACCCCAGTTTGTTTTTGAATTGCTGAGAGGAGCTAAGTTGCCAGGAGAAGAAACTACATTTTTACAGTAAGCAAAAGAAAATTACATTTTCAGTAATATATTTACATTTCAAAAATATAGCTGTAAGTACTATACATCTTTTATTAATTCAAACATCTAAAGACATTTGTTTTAATGGTACCCCATTTTAATACTTACAGTTGTTGAATTTGAGGATTTTGCATTAAGCTTGCTGCCTAGAATAGACAACATACAGCTGAAATTATAAAACATTTACTACTTGGGTATCACTGAAAAAAACATGGGGAAAAAACCCACATGCTGTATTCTTTTTTATTACAAAATTAAGTTTACATGCACAGCAAAAAGAATTACTACAGCAATGTATTTCATAGAAATGAAGCTGATACAATTTGTTATGTGTTAAAGAAAAAATAGCGGTTACAGAGTCGGACATGAAAAATATGACAAGCCATTAAACATAAAAAACCCAGTACCAGAAAACTGAACAAACACATGAAACATTGAAGAATTGCAAGGACAAATGTTTTCTACTGGACTTTTTGGTCAAAAGTCTGTATTTTGTTGCTTCTCAGCCTGGATAAATTAATTTTGCAACTATTGTTAGTACCAGGCATTAACAGTTAAGATTATGACCACAAAATATTTCAGATCAAACCAGAGTGTGGACTTACTTTGTGGCATGGTTTTGTGGTAACATATATCTTCTCTTGTAACTGTGTATCTTCTTATTTTGTAGTAAGCATGAGGCTATTTAAATTCCTCATTCCTTAGATACCTCTAAAATTATATTGCATTTACCATAGTGTAAGGGTGTCTATGGACTGATACTATAGAAAAAAACCATGTGATTTTTCAATGTTAATAATGTAATTCCTACAGAAATCAGCACCTGTATGAATGCACCACCAGTTGACAAAACACAGTATGTGCTTCTTAACTCTCTTATTAAAGATACTACAAAAATCAGATACATACAATATTAATTTTGTTGATCAATATCTCAGCATATATAGATAACTCAAAAGTAAATCAACTTTTTTCTCTAGTTAATAGTTAGATATAAAATGTCACATGCAGGTCAATTCTGTGCTCAATATAGGGTTAGTTTCTTCCATCAGTAGTAAGTCTTACATAGTTTAGCGGCCAAAAATGGAGGCTACAAGCAATTTTCTCAAGGTCAGACAATGAGGCAATTTTTTCACCTTAACAAAAAACCAGGTAACTACACCTTGGGAAAATAACTCATTCATTTCTGGATAAGTGCCCTGTGTTCTATCTACTTGACCAGGCATCTTCTGGAAACAATGCAAAAGATCCTTTCCCCAAAGCCAGCTCCATACATCATTGATTCTAAACAGACACAGGTTGTCTTGGGTACATCATGTCACCATTGAAGTAGTACACAGAGTTCCAGTGCTATTTAATCATGAATGGCATCAGAGAACTTGCTCCCTCTTTCCTTGCCTACTGTCTCTATTGTTTGGACCATGTTATCAAACCAGATGTATAGATCTCTTTTGATTGCAGCGCACTTCCACACAAAAGCATTGGTTGAAATGTACTGTTCTAGTGAAGCTACCAGAGGGCTTGTAAAGTTTTAACTGCTTTCTTAAAGGAAACAAGTTTGGGGTTTGTTTTTTGAGGGTTTTTTCCATTTCTTTTTCTCCAAATTCCATTCTACAAAGTTAATTAATTCCATTTAGCTAAGAAAGCCATGCAGAAAAAAAAAGAATACTGAGGGAGAAATACACAATTTGTTATTGTACTGAACATAAAAGAATGCACTATATGCTATTATATTAATTTTTTTTGACTCTTAAGGTTGTTAGGGACAATTTGAAAGAGTATGAACAGAAAGGTCTCTTGGGTAGTTCTCCCAAAGGAGAGTTACTTTAGTCCTTGTATCATTGTTAACTGCTCTGTGTAGAACTGAAGAAATTTTCATCATGCTGTTGACAAGAGCTTTACCGTCATACCATACATAAAAACAACATAGCTAATCTATGTGTGTTTTCTATAAGTAACAGAGAATCAACTGGAAATAAGACAGGCATTATTGGAGATAGATGCTTCACTTCTTGTTTTGAGTGTAAAATGATGTAGAAAAGTTGAAATTCAATGTAATAAAACCATTGCCATAATAATAATCATTAAAATTGCTTGTGTTATTGAACAACAGTTGTTCTTAAAAGTTCAGTTTTTAAAATGGGATGAAACCTTGAGATATACTCACCATACTAATGAAGGCAGGATTGTTTATCAAGCTTGCCATGTCAAAACTCAGTCCAGTTCCAGTCTACAAACAAATTGCAATTGAGCTAAGTTTCCTACAAAATTCCATTTAAAACTATTGTAAATAAATAGATACAGAGCAAACTTACAGGACTGGACACATCTCTTAGTTTCTGTTCCGCTATTTTCAAATTTGACTTGTAAGAGTCATTCTCTGGATCAAGATCCAGTGCTTTTTGATAACTGGTAACTGCTTCTTCATATTTATTCACTGAGGTCAGAGCCAACCTAATGTGGAATAAAGAAATCCTGGTTAAAACATAAATGATCATCAAAAGCTAACGATATATTTTCTGTTCTAAGTAAAACAGTATCTCACAACTGATTTTTATCTTGACCACTTAATTAAAACATTATGCTATTGTGGTACTACTGCTTAATGTAAGCACTTGTTTTTGCAGAAAAGGAGATTCCTCAAGAACACATCTTGCATTGTCTATTTCATATATATATATATATATGCAAGTTTCATTAAAAGCTCCTTGGTATCATCAAGTGATTTAGTCACTTTAAGAGCACAAGCTGGATCCAGCATCTGTGATTTTTTGCATAAGCTGTAACTGTTTTTTCCAGTTATTTTGGCCCAAGACATTATTTAGAAACTTACATGGGTAAGCAGGGCAAAGATACTCTTAATATGAGTTATGCAATGTTGAGAAACTGGACCTACAAATACATTATTTATTTTTTAATATATATTAAAAATAGACGATTATATGCAATAATTATAGTATTGAATATTTGAATATAGAATATGTTTGATAATTATAGAATATTTATACATTTATATAGAAATTTATTATTATTATCATTATTATTATTTTAAAATACTGAACCTACAAGTTTCAGCCTAATGGATTTTTGTCTCAGGATCAATGTAAAAATTCTCCTTTTGGATCTTGTACTTCAACAACTTGACAAATGGGTTATACACCATAGTAGTAATATCTGTAAAATGCTGTAAGAAACTCTTGTATGGGGGAAGCCTACTTAATGCTTTGGACAAGACTCTGCTCCAGCAGCTTATGAGAGTACAAGACAGACCTACTATTTTTAAGCATATTTGTTTTCAAATTTGGTTAGCTACTGTTTCTAAAACATCATCTTTCTTTGAACTATTCCAGAAGTCCATGTGGTTGCAGTTTCAATTCTCTCTTCTACTGTATTTTCAATTTATACAGACCAAAAAACTAAACTGATCTTTTCCACATTTTGTAAAAGACTTGTGTAACCCACATTCAGCTATTTAGTACTTCAGTTCACCTTCTGATACGTGCTGAGCTACACAGCCTGGGTTGATAAGCTTGTGCTTATGCTCACTAACAGACCTTGGTCTTTTGTCTCATGCAAACAAGTTCAGCGTTTTAGATACATCCGTGATTGTCATTGCCCTCAGTAAGAGCATGAAACTCCAGGAGTTTCCAATATTGCCCCTGGAGGAACCCACACAATATTAGTGTTTTCTCTCTTAACTCATTTACCCCCATAAAAAACAGTCTCCCTTTTGGCCCATTAACTTGCCAAAATAGTTTCTGACCAGACAAGAAATGCAGTCTCTGTGATGCAATAGTGCTTTTTACAGAAAAAGTATTTTACAGAGAAAGTTTCTTAGAGAACAGTAGAAGTCAAAACAGCAGACAACAATTTCTTTCCTCACAACTCCTACCCAGACAAGTGGTCTTTCAGGATCATGTTGGAAATACCACCTTTAACTGACATTCCCACTTTAAAATGGCTCCTATCTCTGTATATTTGTGGCATTTCTGCATCCTTCTGAGACATATAAAGAATTTCTGTCAAATTCTAAGAAAAACTGATATGCGTCCATAATGCAGTCAGAGAACACATCTTTTTCATAAGGAGTTTTTGTTGAGAAGGTGTTTTCTGCACTGGGGGGTGGGGGTGGGATTTTCACTTATTACTAAACAAGTACCGTTTCCTCATTCAGTGTATGCCAAATGTTTACTCATCAGTTAAGCAACGGCTTGTAGCTCAAAATATGTCCTCTGTTAAAACAACAAGACAATCAAATAAAGAGAAGCCTGATTGCCTGAGAATGGTCGCACTTCCAGTGTGTATCAAATAAACACTAGTGTTACACCCAAAACTCTAAAATAACCTCCAATCTCCAATTAAATCAGCCTGTAGCATCCCTCCATATCAGTGAAATCGAGGGGAGCTTGGATTGTGCTATATGAAGAAACAATCTAAGGAGAGTTAAATGAAATGAAACCAACAACCAATTCAACCTAAAATTTCAAAATTAATTAATAATTTCAAAAGCTCCTTAGTCTAGCGTAGTATTAGTAAAATGAACTGTATTATGGAAAGTTTTTAAGTGATAGAATTCTGCCACATTTTTTCTTAAAATAAATGTCCCCTGCATGGTTTTGTCCCAGGCCAACAAGAATTATCAGACAGTTTCAGGGCATGGTTCAGAATTTAACACAGACACCAATGCAGTTTAGCAATAGGTTGTTTGGATGTGGCCGCTCCATACTGCAAACTAAATTTTAGTACCATGGACATGAGCCATTTTGTGCCAACTGACTCAACAAACAATCCCAAGCATTTTTTAATTTACTGGTATAAATAGAACCTCAAAAGACACATGCAGCCTTAAGTCCACTACCACAGTGTGCTTGATTATTGAAAATGCAAAGCTAGACATCTTGAAAGAATGGCCCTTCACTCAAATCAACAGCATGTTAGAGCATTCCTGACATTGTTTTCAGGTAACATTTAAAACCATCCTCAAGAAGCCATACAGTTAATCCCTCAGACATTACTGGGAAAACCTGCCAAAGAGACATAGCTTATTCTTGCTAAAATAACTGCTTCCAAAGAGCTATTGAACAGAAAAATTAAGGCTTTATTCCTTTATTCCTAGTGTGAAGCCCCACTGCTGTTCTCTAACAGCATAATTAACAGATTCAGTGTTCCAACAGCAGAATTTTGATTACTTGTAACTAGTTAGGAGGTAGAAAAAAACCATCATTACTTCTTACACTAAATCCAGCAAGTTGATAAATTGAAAGAAAAAAAACTGCAAACTGATGAAATCTGATGAAAATGCTGATATCAACCACATATAAAAAGAGCTGACAGTCTGATAGGGTCATCTTCAGAAAATTGCTACTCTTACAGAACAAGAGTGTCAGCTAAATAAAACAACCTGGCTCCACATATTTCAGGAAATCTATGGTGATGTACGCCAGGGTCTTCAGTATTTATTCAGATTTCTATTAGCTTACCCCATTCTTCCATATGCTTTGCTGTACTTTGGATCTATTGCTATGGCACTCTCACAGTCCTTTATTGCTTCCCTGAAGTTGTTGAGCTTACTTTGAGCAGCAGCCCTAAGAGAAAGATGGTAAGGAAATGAAGCTTTGTCAAAAAAACCCCAACCAACCCACAAAAAACCAAACCAAACCAAACCCAAAAAAACCAACCAAACCCCAAGCCTAGATATTCACATGTTTGTGACTTACATAATCTTACTGACTTTTCATTTGTGATTTAGGCAATGCTTAACTTTCTTTAATGAAGTAGGACAAGCAAATGTTATGAGTTAAGTATGTGCCTAAGTGCATTGCTGGACTACAGTTTTGGAGAACATGCACTCACCTCTAAGGACACAAAGGACAAATAATTCTAAGCAATTGTCTAAGATCTAGCATATGACTATGCACAAAATGAATCATAAAACCTATTACAAGAAATGAAATTGTCAAGTAGTAGTTTATATAACATCATTGTTTAAGGACAAATATTTTATACAATTGATGTTTTCTAGCAAGAAGTATCATTTTACAGCCATTCAAAGGAATCCTGAGATGTTTCCCTGCTCAGGTTTTTAGAAGTCAACTCATCCTTGTAGGTAAATCACAATAACATTTCTCAATAAGCTCTGCATTACTAAATTACAGTTGCATCTCTGTATGGGAGAAATACTAAATGTTGCAGCTATTAATACAGTAAGATTAAAGACTTGACCAAATAAAAAAGGACATTGAAACACATTAATAATCAAAACTTCACGAGTTTGAAAGGTCTCAAGCCATTCTAATTTATTCTTCCTTGGTTAAAAAAAAATAGTAGAAATTACAATATTTTCATTGCATAAAGCACATCTTTTTTTTTACTAAGAACCCTTTCTCCTGTCATTAGTTCCAAATTGCATGGGTTTTTCTGACTTTGATTAAAATGTCTTCTGAATGGGACTACTTATCTATTTTAGGCTGTTTAACAGTTGTCCAACTCCACAGATGCCAGTGAAGGTTTATAAATAAAAGCTGGGGGCAATGCTTGTTCTCACATGTGTTTGAACAGAAAACATTTTTCCATCTTCACAGGAAGATTTATATGGCCAGTTAAAATTCTGAGGGCTTATCAGCCCCTCTCTTTTTTGCACTGCTGTGAATAAAAGGCAATCCCACTGAAGGCAATATGTCCCCATGGCTCTCAAACAAGCTTAAGATAAGGTCTATACTTATTCAAATACTCTATCATCCACAAAACTCCAAACAACTCCTGTTTTCTTTTAAATAACTACATGCAATACTGTACTGGCTGACATCAGGATTCATTCTGGTTCTCACAAATGTGGTATGTGATGAAGCAACACAAAAATTATTTCTGCTCTTGCTAATTACAACTTTGACATTTAAGCCCCTAACTGAGGAAACTTCCAATGATTTTGGAAAGCTTTTGAATCTGGTCTGATATTTCCATTTCATACCTACAGTGACTCATGTGATCAGTTTTCACAAGGAATATAGATGATTTACACTTTTGAACTGCCATCCTAATTATGTAAAATGTTAGGAAATTATGCGGAAATTATTTGCTTTCTCTTTATACTTGCCTTTAAACACGGAATCTTTCATTTGTATTTATCACAAACTAGACTCTGGAGCAATGGATGCAGAGCTCCAAAAATAGCCTAATCCAGCGGGTACAGTGCCACAAGGCGAGATGGACAGCACTTAAGTTAATATAGCCTATATCCTTAAGTTAATAATGGAGGCACTCTAGAGGTGGGCTCATTCCAGTAGGGCCCAAAGTCGAGACTGCCTTTGCTCTTGGGCTGGTCTTGCAGGCAGTGTTCCGCAAGAGCAGACAGCTGTGACTAGGTTAACATGCCCTTCCAAGCTTACCTGCTGCCAAATCACTACGTCTTCTTCATTCATGATGGTAAAGAACAGATTAGATAACAAAACTGTAACAGCAGCATTGTTATTTTTCAACAGGTCACACATGAAAATACTGAGTATTTAAAAATGCTTGAAATCTCCAAAATGGTATTCCCACATTGAGGAGTTTTTTTGCCAGAGGTAGCTAGTACTAAGGGAGATAGAGAGAGCAGCCGAGTCACTAGAACACCAGAGAAAAAGGCTCTTACTAGCCTCCAGCAGGCTGGAAATCACAGCCTACGTAATGATTTAATATAGACAACCTGACGCATGATACCTGAAGAGTTGTAAGTAATTTTAAAGCCCATATTACACCTTTAACTGATACAAATATGCTGAATGAGCTCACTCTCACTCTAATTTTACAAATCTAACAATAGATTTCTGAAGAGTGGGCTTTCTAGCCTCATGTTGCTTTGACCTACTTCACAATTTATCTTTAAAATAATGTTAACAAAGTCCAGTAATGAAAGGTATGTATCATTTTGGTTTTACCTGTTGCAGTAATAGACTGCATTGTTTGGATCCAGTTCTATAGCCCTAGTGTAACAATCCACTGCAGCACCATAATTTTCTTCCTTCATATGATTATTACCTGAAATAAATTATAAAAAGCTCTTAAGTAATGAGACAGTATGTAGCTAGATGAGACAGCTCTGTATGAAAGAAACAGAGCAGCTACCTTACAGCATCTATATAAGTGAGTTATGACTGCACTTTTTTGAGATACATTCTTTTAAACAGAAATGTCATGGAATAATGCAAATGAAAATATCTGCTATGTCTGTGAAGTTTATTATGTACATTGCAGTACATCACAGAAACCTTCCTCTTCTCATCTTGGTATTTCAGATTTTCCAGCTACTTTCTGCTATTAAGCAAGGATCACTTCACTGAGAAGTGTTATTGTAATTGCAGTTCCACTCTAGTATAGATTCATCAGTCTTAACTATCTTTGCAAGCCTAATATGCTATGTTAATGTTTTAATCTCATTTTCTTATATGTCCCAACAATTTGCCTGTAACACAAATAAATCAAACAAAAGTAAAACTAAGCGTGTAAGCCTCATTTTTGTGATACTACATAATTCATTAAGATAATGAAAAGTATGTATAGCGTAAGCAATCTAAAAGGATTCAGAGGTAAAATTTCTCACCAAGGAAGCTTAGAACTTCTACTCTCTAACAAAGTTTCACATGTTTTAAGTCCAGTGGAAAAAAACCCAGAAACATTTATGTAACTTCTCTATGGACAGAAAATTCTGCCCTAAGGTCTTTCAAAGCAAAAGACACCTTACACATTCTTTTGTCCCCAACACAAGGCAATTCTCATAGTTCCTCTCCTGATTACACTGTAGTAAAAAACTCTGGTTCAGAGTGCCCAAACTTGTCTATGGTCCTGCTACTATCAATTTTTGGCCAGCTAGATCCTACAGAAACCTTGATTTCCTAGAAATGTCAAGAAATTTTTGGGAAAATTACAGACTTCCATTGACTTCTTGTACTTTGGCCAAATATTTAAACTTTCTTCTAAAACAAACAAGTCAAGGGATAGGTCAATAAGTTACTACTGATGTAGGTAACTGCGTAAGCAAAGGCTAGACCAGTTCAGTCAGCGCAACAGTTTATCTCTGACGGAAAGCAAGACTGTGGAGCATGTCCTCAGTGCTTGCACTAACTGAAACAACTGTACTTGCATTTATTTGTGAGCACAGAGAGCTTAGTGAACAAAACCAGATTTAAGTAAAACAGATTGAAGTATCATCAAAGTAGTACAAAAATCACATCCTCTAATAGTGCTATACTAGACTGTAATTATAGTAAGCAATCCCTTCCAGTGAGAAGTCAAACTATCTGTAGTTGCATGTATACCTTCAAAATACACACAGAATGTAACAATATCTTTCCTTTTTCTAGAGGTCCGCAGTGTATGCAGCCTTCCTTTTTTCTAAGGTAAAGATCTGTACATTAAATTATGTGTCAGACAAAAAAGCCTTGCAAGTTAGCTGCACTCAGCAAGATTGCAGCAGTTAGTGTTCCTTTAAAACAAAAATGCCATCAATGACTATCAACGTTAGCATTTCTGATACCGGTCTAAAGATGACCCAGGATACAAGGCTGAGTTGGAGATAGTATCAGTGCATACCCTTCTTGTTATCTCTCTCTCCAGCTGCAGCCTTGCTGAAGGAAAACAGAAAAATAGCTAGATCTACTAATTCTGCTGAGATAAGGAAAAGCAAATATATTATTCCATTTTAATATCATAAAAAAATCCTTAAGACAAAAAAGTTACACAAATGGTTATACTTCTGAATATATGTCCTCTATACTGAAAATACTACGTATTGTTATAATTATGCTATGGTAATAAAACACAGCTCTCTTTTACACAGATCAAGCCACCATTACACTATACAAACCTGCACATAATCTGTGCTGTTACACTAAGCCAAAGTGTCAAGTGATATACAAGGTTAGGCAAGTAAGTTCAAGTATTTAGTAGTCTGAAGGGTATATTACTTCCTGGTTCTACAAGGACAAAGAAAGAAAATTCAGCTCCCTGATTTTGTTTTGCCATTTGTTAGCCAGTTTCTACAAATATTAGGGTTGGTTTGAGACCAGAGGAGGAGCAGGCTGGTGGCCACAAAGGTGAGGGAAGTTATTACATTGGTAAGGGCATACAGATAGAAATGAGGAAATCACAGTTATAGAATTATGATATTATAGAAGATACAGGTCAAAGAGACTTCCCCAAGTTATCTAATTTATTCCCTAACTCAGGCTAGAAAATACTCATAACTGAAAAGCATGATTGTGGTGATAGATAATATGTGTATGAATATGTGGAGGATCAAAACAACAGAGAAAGCAGAACACTAAGTTTGAATTTTATTATGGAAAATTACCAGAGGCATTTCAAGCAGTTCAAAACTGCTTACTAATGCCCCTGACAGATGACACTTTAATTGGTCCTTTGTTAAAGTTTAGACCTTTTCAATTTTTTTTTCAGTAGAGCTGTGGAATTATTTTGGTAAAACCATGCAAAGACTAACACATAGCACACACTAATTTCATTTCCTCAGTCTATTTCACAGACCCTTGTGGGCTGAAAGATAGCAAGACCGAAGTCACAGATTTAAAACAGCTATAACACCCACACCTGCAAAGTGCTGACTATTCCTACAGTTCAATAACCATACTGAGACCTAGAGGTATTCTTCACTTTCCATGAGTTGGCAGTAACAGCAAAAGGAAAAGCCAGCATGCACAGCAGGTAGGTTACAACTGACTAACACATTTTCACTTGGGACCTAACCATGTTTGAGCTCTCATCCTCCAAATTAAACAGCTAATGAGCAACTCCAACACTAAGGAAAACTTACTTTCAGAGCCAGTAGTGGAGGGCATTTATGATTACAGATGACCAGTTTTAACGTAAGAGACATAGAATTCATTTTGAAAAACAGTAGAACTTTTTCCACACCATTATGAAATTTTGAGAGGATTACATCTGCCTTGCAATTAGAAGTTTACTTATTTTTCCTATTAAACTTAACTACCTGAAAATCTAACAGGTCATAAACAATGTGATTTATAAAGCATCAATCCATAAAAATTCATAACAGTTATCAGTGCTCCATTTTTTTTCTGTTCCCCGCCCCTTCTTTTTGAGGGGAAATGACATGGATTCCTTCTTAGGCAGCATTAGTGACTTCTATGGTACAGCTGCTTTTCCTCACAGAACGGCAGTAACAGCTGCCAAAGGGAAAATAAACAACTGGCTTGTCTGCAATTTTTATAAAGCATACAAATAATTTCACATATGTGAAATATTAACCCTAGTAAGTTCACAAGAATTTTTCCATTGGCTTCTGTTGGGTCAGTTTTTTACCAATGTTTGACGTCACATAACCATTTCAATAAAAGTAGAAACTTGTATAACAATTCATGCACGAACAGCCAAACAATAGCTGTTCATTCTATAAAGCTTCTGCTACTTAGGAATGTTTCCAACCTTACATGTTATCCTTTGGATTTTAAGCAACCTCCAGAGCCAGGAAGAGAATAAACATTGTTTTCTTTGCTCCTGGATGGAACAAATCACCTAGTCCTCTTATGGCATAGCAGTCACCAGAGAATGTATAAGGTTAAGTTTTTTTGTGGGGTGTGTGGTACCCAGCTGCTATACTATCACCACCCACAATAACGCAAAAATGTAATAAGAGCATAAGACAATTTATTTCTATTTTTATTACAAACCTTCATCCTTCAATTGGTCAGCCTTTACAACGCCTTCTGGTAAAGAACGTGGGAGAGGCAGCTTGTCATTCTGTATGGGAAAAAACCCAAGATTTTTTCCTTTAATATATAAGCCCTGATTTTATCAAAAACTTTCAGAAAGAAGTAAGAAGCATCAGCAAACTACGAATGACCTCAGGCACATCAGGCATTTATCTCTGGGAATTGCAAAATGCTTAAATGAAGAATAAAAACCTGCAAGTGAGAATGAGGCATCCACTTTTTAGTAATTTTCTATATGGAATTTTCCTTGTCTAGCTGAAATTAATTCCTCCCACTGCCCCCAAAGATTCTCATTATGCTAGCTTTTGTGGAAATATGGGTTTTTTCATATTTTCCTTAAGTTTTCACATCATTTTGACCTATACAGCACTTCAATATTGTGTGTACAATATGAAACCTTAGCATGTATTGGCAGAGTAACTCTAGAATCTAAATTAAATTCTTACCTTTTGAATAGAATTTGTGAACATTTCTATCAAATGCTGTGAGGATGCAAGATGAGTATCTTCCAGGGTAATCTTAAACACAGTCTCCAGACACTGAATTGCAACTTAGAAGACAAAAAAATAAAAACCGAAAACAAATATAAGTTACCAGTTTCTCAATAGAAGCATAACTTCACTAATTTATTTATGAAGCTGTGACTCACTTCCTTATTCAGCTAGTAAGAGCAGCTCTTTGGAACATATCAAAAAATAAAGAGAGGCTACCTGATCACAGAAGAATTACCTTAGAAAAAGATCTAAGATATACACAATCCACATATAGTTTGGTCATTATATTTAAACCAATTTAAAATTTAATTTCAATTCTTTCAGTCTTTTAAAGTTTTTTTTCTATATAAAAATATAGTCATTTAACAAAACCACCACAACTCATAACACGACTATGTGTGTCCATGTGTCACACACCCCGCCTCAAACCACACAACTGGCATATATTTGTGTGCCATAACAGCTGAAAGAAAATGGCTCATCTTTACTGTACAGAATAAAGGCAAGATACTTATTACTCTTAACTTTTTTTGGAATGAAATCTATTTATTTGAAGATACTTTATTAATCAAATGCTGTATTAATTATAAAACTTTATCCTATACAAAAAAATATGCAAAGCCTTTCACGTGTTCTGTGTGCAAGGATTAAATGGCCCTCCCAAACACGCAAAAATGCAAATACAGTCACAGTAAACCTAAAAATGTAGAGCTATATCCCTAGCTGAAGTTTTAAATATGCTCATATTTTTAGACAAAAGAAGATCAGTGGAAATTACTATATACAATTCTGCATACATACATATATATATACACACACAGTTACACTATTGCAAGTGATATAATTATTTTTCCTATAATCTTTAGAACCTAGTACAATGTATTTATTAACATGTATCAACTAAATGTTTTAGACTGAAAACTGAAGAGGCACAGAGAAGAGTCTTTGTAAAGCCTAGTTTGAACAGAAAAATGGCTGTTTTAAGACCGATTATAGGCAACCAGGAGTATCTGAATTCAAATTAAGTATCAGTAAAAGCAGATTCTTAGGATTTAAACTTACCCTCAATCCAATGTTAATACAATAAATATAATTTGAATTATTATTTGCATTACAATGAAACTGAACACTGATCCAAAATTAGAAAAGTAAAATTAGTGAAGGTTAACAACAGTAAGCCCAGTTTTTATCTTCTATGTCACAGCTGGCAGAAAGCGGGGAGGGGGAAGAGATTTGTAAAATAGATAGTAAAACCTAGAAGATGTAATTTTAAAAAAAATTATACAATAGAAATTTCTTACAAACAGTATAGCATGACACAAAGTTAATGTCGATAATATGTAACAATTGAATACACTGCTAAATATGCATACAAGTTGCTCCTATAATCTAGAAATCAATTTACCAGGTTCTAAATCACCCAGTAAGAGCACTGAGGGATTTGGGATAAACTCTTCTGTCTCCTGCTATGTGAAAAACTTAATTCTTGTAAACACAGATTATGCTGAATTTTGAAATATATATATTAATAGTACTTATTACCAGGCTGATTATAAAATCAGTGGAATTACACACATCGTTTTTCCTTATATGACTTAATAGGAAGCCACTTGCAATAGTTTACTTACTAGTTTTCCCTGCCAGTTTATTTTTACCCAAAGGCACTCCCTTTTCTGAATGCTTTGCCTCATTTGTAGTTTTGCATAAATTTAAAATACAACCCCATCCCTTATCTTTCTCAAGGCATCAAATCTATGACACCAAATCTCTATGATATAAAAGAGTTTTGCAAAATGCAGCAGTGCATATTATGTGTAAACGAAATTATTCTGACTATGGTATTATTACTACTTAGCATTTTCATCAAATAGTTAGTTCATGCAGTGAATCCCCATATTTCTCCTTTAAATGGAAAATGGAATTTATAATCCTTCTATCTATCACAGATATAATAAAATTAGGACCTCTTATAGGATGAATCAATATAATAGAATAACCACTGGCTAAATGCAAGCCAACAACAGAAACCCACACAGAAATAAACATTGCCAAAACAGAAACATTTTCAAATCAGAAAATGTAGTAAGTTGTGACAAGGTCAGTAACTACTCTGTTCTAACGCTACACGAAAACATGACTCCAGTGAAGTCAAAGGAGTGGAACATTGTTTTTTGCCTGAAAAGTTTCTCAGGAGGCCAGACTGCCAGGACCTTGCTATCCCATTTATCAAAGTGAGGCACTGTCAAATGCTGCAAGTTCGGTATTATCAGGGAAGGACTTGATGCACCATGTGAGCTATTCACCTAAGGTTTTTCCTATGTCTGATATCAAAGGCGAGAGTTATCTGTTCTCCCAATTAGCACAACTATCATCCACCTAGGCGGTGGCTGAAGCTTGAAGTGACCACCTTGCAAACCATTACAGATGCCCACCTCCCTACTGAACAGCTGGGGCTCACACAAACTATCCGACAATACCAGCTCTTGGGCTATGCTAGAGCCCAGCTCTGTATCCCCAGTGCCACATAGCTCCAGGATGTTTTGCTGCCCAAACACAAGTTTGCATCACCAATCAACACAAAGGCATCACAGTGAACATGCAGGCTGAATAATGAGCATTAATTGGGCTGCTGAGGCTCCCTTAGTACTTGCTGTAATCTTGCTTCATCTTACACATAACCGTAGCCATGTCAAGTATTACGTGCATCCACTGCCCTCCTGCTTTGGAAACACTGCCTTACAGAAATTAATTGTGGTATATCAATCATAGAAGTAAGAAGAAAATCACAGCCTTGTGCATGTTGTAGAGAGTTTTTGCTTTAATCCCACAGAAATAGGTGCTATAGAAAAGAAGAAAGAGAGTGACAGAGAGAAAAAACCCCCATCCTGTAAAGAGGAAAGAGAAATAACTGCAATTTAAACACAGTCTAAAATACAACTTGGAAGAAGGTAAGTTTCTAGTTCATACGAAAGAGTTCAGAACTAACCACCAGGGACCTGTATTACTGCTCTAGATGCTAGGGGAATATATTTCTCTGGTCTACCTTCCAATTACTCTGCTTTCTCAAAATAAGGCATTTTTATTCATCAAGCAAGTACAAAACTCCTAAAGGAAATTTACACTCTCATTGATATTACTATATAATTCAAACATGCAAAATGCAGGTTATCATTGAGTATGAATACATCCTAGACTTGTATTTTATAAAGGCTCAATTTTTTTTTAAATGTTCTATCTCTTTTTTTGTTGTTTTATGAGAAATGGGAACTGTTTGAATTACTTCTTGGCACAGTCACTTAATCATACAGTGTTTTATCTTTTCACAGACACCAAGTAGGTACATAAGGTACCAACAAAAACTATCAGTCAATTCTTTCATCCCTTATGTCTCACCTAACATTAAACACTTCAGTGAGTAAGACTTGGCTATTGCTACTCTACATGCACTAAAGGTATTTTGCACAACTAAAATGAGTTTATTTCTCAGAATGCCCGCCTCTTATCCTCTAACACATAGCATATGGTACCATGCTTGTGGCAGAGCACAGATCTAAAAATAGGATTTCAGATCTGTATTAAAATGGTAAATTTTGCATTAGATTTAAGCGCAACTGAGGTTTTGTAATACTTTTTTACTTAGAAAACTGAATCTTAAAATTGATTCTTTTATATACACATCCTCTAAGGCTGCTCTAAGACATATTATCAGGTAAATTTTCAGCCGTAACCCAAGGTCTACCAGTTCCATTATAAAAACAAAAGTAAATCTCTAAATCTCTCATTATATATGATTTCCAAAAACATTTTTTTCTTTCATCAGATGACCATCATCAGAATCTGATACAGGTTAAATTTGTTGATGGCTGCCGCTTTTCAAATGTACAAAATGCTCCAAATTCTGACATAAACCCAAATCTTTTGGCTTTTATTCCTTTGGGACTATCCTTAGAATATAATGACACAAAGCTTTCTTTCTTGTTTACTTTGGTGAACAACTACACTGGACAACCAATAGATAATAGAAGGAAACACACTCAGCAAAGCCTCACCGTGCCTAAGATTTCACAGAACTCAGTGACTAACTCCACTGCTGGTCCTAGACTTCTCTCTCCAAATTCCTCCTCTGGCTAATGGACACAACTGAAGACTGCTTGAAACAGTAGAAAGATCTTTTTAAAAGATGCTATGAAAAACTTACTGCAGTGTTAAGACTTTATTCTTCTCTCAATTCCACATTCTGATACCACCTGACATGAAGTCTCCAGGAATTAGGGAAAAAGAATAAAAGCAGTATGAAAGAGAACATCAAATACTACAAGTTTACAAAGACCTAATGAGTATCTGTCAATAGAGAAACACAGAGAGAATATGTCTACAGACAGATGAACTTGGGTGTATAATAGAAGCTATACCATACTGAAAATACTCAGTACCATGTACTCTTTGGAGCCAGTACTCAAGTGAGAAAGAAATGCAAAGTATTTATCTTATTTTCTTAGGATGTTTTTTTCCTCACAAATAACACACAATCCTTGAAAATAGGAAACAGTTCTTATAAACCAAAACCAATATAGTAATTGTTTTACTTCCTCTGTAACCAGCAGAGCTACTAACAGATATGAAATGCAGAAAGAAACCAAACATAAAAGAGAGAAGGAAGCAGCAGAAATTTGTGGGACACATACACAAGTCATTGCCAGTGTCTGCATTATTGCACTGCTTAACTTAGAATCACAGAATTCTTCAGGCTGGGAAAGACCTCTGCAACTGATGTGATTTAAAGTACCCATTGCTCAAATTAAGGCACTACACATTTGTAGCACATATCTTAAAATTAATAATCTCAGAAACATTAGGATCACGATCTTATTTGCAGATAATATTTGGTGGCAGTTTCATTTATGTCACTCTAGTTACTTTCCGTGTTATACATAAAGGAATTTAACACCTGTGTAGGTATTATATACATATACACACACGCACATATATATGTATACATATAAATAAATATATATGAAAGCACCTTTGTTGCTTACCTTCCAAGCTTTCTTGTTCATCTGGAGTGAAAGTATCCATCTGACTCTGTTCTCTCAAGAAATGGATGACTGCATAAACCAAGCGCTTGACTGATGACATGTTGAAATTGTTTTCTGTTATGTCTTAAAAACAACAGAATCTCTTATTTCAGAGAAATGAATTCCTACAGTATTCCAACCTCCTAGTAACCTCAGTAAGAAGTACACACAATACATAAAACCTTATCCTTCACCAGAAAGCCCAGTAACATGATGCCTTGAAGAAAGTGGTGAAATTGCATGGGTTAGAGAAAACTGCTACAATCATGTAGTCTAACTATCAGCAAAAAAGCACATATTTCCTGCAATTCATTCCTAGAGGAAAGTTCACTAAGGCTAAAATAATGTAGCAACTTATTTTTCATTTATAGGGGTTTTTTTATGGTTTGCACTTTATTTGCATATACACTTGCAAGTAGGAGGACATGCTAAAGTCAAAACCAATTAAAAGCCACTGTGATAAATATAATGACATAAAGAAACATACTTCAGAAGTTGTTTTATGATATGACGTGGTGTTACCCTTTGATAAAAGATGTTCTATGGTCTGATATGGTGTTATCCTTTGACAAAAGATGTTCTATGGTGTGACACACACGGTGTTATCTTTCAATAAAAGATGTTCTATGGTGTGACACAAGACAGTGTTATACTTCAATAGAAGATGTTCTATGGTGTGACACAGTGTTGTCCTTTCATAAAAGGTGTTCTCTGGCCTGACACGGTGTTATCCTTTAATAAAAGGTGTTCTATGGTGTGGCATGGTATTATCCTTTCATAAAAGGTGTTCGATGGTGTGACATGGTGCTCTGAGCAGTTTATTGTCACTTTGGACAAAGAAATGGAACACCGTGACCTCGGTGCACACTTGTGATTAGTGACACTACTGGCTCAGTCTGATTTCTCTTCAGCATCAACTGGGAGTTATATAACTTGGAGGACAATTTTAGTTACAACTTTTCAAGTTATTTTTCCTTAAACCATTTTGATTTAAAAGGGCACAACCTTATCCAGTTCTCCAAGCAAAGCAGGTTTAAAATATAGCACTAAATGAATGGCAAGATCAGGACCAGCTCTCGCTACGTTATTTTCTCTCCACAACCCGCGAGCAAACCAGCGTGCGGCCAATCCCACATCAGGCAAATCCCGTCGTGGAGACGGGGAAAGCCGGGAAGGCCACCGGCTGAGGATGCACAGACGCAAGCACTGGAGTCCTCTATCCGCCCCCCAGGAGGGACAGCGCGGGTCCCACTGGCCAGAGATGCACAGCCCGGGACACTGGGGGTCCCCTATCCGCCCCCAACAAGGGACAGCTCGGGAGCCACCGGCCGGGGATGCACGGCCGGGGTCACCGGGATCCCCTATCCGCCTCCCATGAGGGACAGCTCGGGACCCACCGGCCCGGCCGTGCTGCCGCCCCACGCGCACCTCCCGATCCCTCCCAGGCCGGGTCCGCTCGCTCGGGCCCCAAGGACAACTCTGCACCAGCGCGGCGCGGGCCCCTCCCGGCACCGCCCGGACCGCGGCCGCAGCGCCCGGGGCCCCGTCCGCCCCACCGGCCCCGAGCTCCACGGACCGGGGGCTGCGCGGAGGCGGCGCGCAGCCTTCCCACCACCGCGGAGCTGCGCTCGCCCAGGGCACGGGCAAAGCCCTTACCGTGCGAGATGCGGCGAGTCCGCGCTGCCTCCGGCTGCGAGACACCAGGGACGCGGGGGCGTGCGGAGGCGGCGGAAGCGGATGCGCAGGAGCGCGGCGGAGAGGGGCTGAGCGCGGGGCTGAGCGCGGCGCCCGCGGGCGGCGAGAGGGCGGCGCGGCAGCGGGAGCAAAGCCGGCTCTTGCTCCTCCTGTCCTGCCTCCTCCTGTTCTCTGCCGCCTGTCCTTCCTCCTCCGGTCTTTTCTCCTCCTTCTTTCCTCCTCCTCCGCCTCCGCCGCCGCCGCCGCCCCCCGCGCCGCCCCCCATGCTGTCGCTGTGCGCGGGCGCGGCTCGCAGGTAGGCGCAGGGCAGGTGGTGCTGCCGCGGGACCCGGGACGGGGGCGGTCTCCGGCGTGGGAGCGGGTCAGGGCGGGGGGTGGGGAGGGAGCAGGGGCCGCCCGGCCGGACTGCAAGCCGTGGGAGCTCGGAGCCGCCCGCGGCTGACGGGAGATTCTCGTTCCTCGCTTGAGGAGCCGGGCCTGACCCCCCGCGCCGAGGGGAAGCTGCCGCGGGGCTACGGGGCGCGCTCCGAGGGGCCAGGAAGACAGTGGGGCAGGAAACCTGGCTGCCCATGGGGTTTATTGCCTCAGCTCCTGGAGCGTTTCCCGCAGCCTGCCCTCCCTGCCGTAAGCTCCGTTATGCACGGCTTCCAGGTGGGCAGGGGGGGCGAGGCCACGTCTTCTCTTGGTACTCTTTGCACTGAGTCAGACTCAGTGCAGGAGAAATGGGCAGGAACACAATGGATTGAGGGACACGGCGGTAGCAGCGGGGCTCTGCAGCAGAGTGTACGTGGAGCAAGACCGGCAGTGTGCTTATAGTAGCTTTATAAAAAGGTGTGCCACTACTGCACGTTATAGGACAGGTGAGACAGGTACCAGTGTACCATCAAAAGGTTTTAAAATAGGGGATTACTTCTTTTCTCCGTAATGAGCACTAGCTCTAAATGGACCCCAGAAAACCGGTGTGGAAGAAGGCTTGTAGTCAATTCTAGGTGGACTAGACAAATGAGCATAATTGCTTTTATTGTAGCCTCTCAATTTTTCTAAGGACTACATTTCATAGGAAGCACTGAAATACTAGGAGGGTCACGTTGTGGTAAAGAGAACGGAGCTGAATTTCAGCATGAAATGAAAAAGATGGTTGCCTCACATGGTCTTTTGAGAATGATAGTCGTGTGCTTACTGCACAAAGTGTACAGTTTTTGTCCTATTTCACAGCCTTTGTTCATGTCAAATTAGGATTGAGGGGTATTAGCAGATAGAAAATAAGAATCAGAATCTTTTCATGAGGCTCCTACTGCTGTTGAAAATTACATGGTTTATTTTCTGGTGCTAAATAAAGTGCACATCTATTTTTCTTTTCCTAATTTACATTTACACTCCTTTTTTGGTATAGTCATTTTTACTGTTCTCCATTTTTTGATTGACTGTCTTTGTCTTACAGATTTTTCCATCAAAAAGAAGGAAAGGATGGAAGGGGTTTTTTGTTGTTCTTTAGATAAAAGGTTTATCTTTGGTTGTAGTTTGCATTTGGACAATGAAGATACCTCATTCTTAAGTAAAAATTAGTAGAATGGGGAATGGTTGCTGCATTTCATTAATTGTGATTTTTTTTCCCAAGTCATCATTTCAATGTGCCCAAATAATTGTTTCATGAAAGACAGTATTCTTGAACGTGTCATAGTGACCTCTTAACTTTCAAAAGTTAAGGAGTTGGTCATAGAAATCTTGAATAGGTTCTGTCCCAGCTTCTACTTTTCCTCAGGGCATCTTAACATGAGATTAAAATGACAATTCTTAGCAAGTGTCAAGTATTATGCCTTACATTAAATAAAGTGATGTTAAGGTTTGATTCTTTTGGTTAAAATAGGCAACTTTGCAGAAGGAGGCTTTTCCAATTAAATTTTTTTCCCGTTCAGATTTGAAAGATTCAAAGATTTAGATTTAATTCAATAAAACACATGGGAAAAAAGCTGGTTAAATTAATTAAGCATAGAAGTCTGTTTACTTTATGAGGATATTCTTATATACGAAGAAAAAATAAAAGAAGACACACTGATTTAAATAATTTTAGTGTCCTAAAATAATTTTCTTGGATTCATTAATTCTGGAGTGTTTCTTTGAAGTCTTCAAAATCAGGTTTTGAATACGAAAATCCATGTACATGAGTGAGACAGGTACCAACATACTGTACTATATACAGGTATCAATATAATGAAAGAAAGTGGAAAGAAACAGAACACTCTCATTTCTCTTGCTGAAGAAGAAAACCAGCAAGAAACTGAGGTTGGGAAGAGGCAGAAGGAGGAATGACACTGGAGGGCAAAGGAATGGGAAGAACTTTCATAGTAATTTTCTTATTTCATACTTATAAAAATAGTATATCTGTTTGCTTTCATGAAGTATCAGGTCCAACACCTCAGAAACGGCAAAGGCCAGACAAGACGTTTGCGACATTTTTGCCTTTCCCTGTGATCTGTGGGCTGCATAAACCCTTCCGTGTATTCCAGCAGCAGTTTTTCCTGTGGTCAAAAGCAACAGCTGCCACCTTTCTAACCACAGCAGGCTCCTGAAGAGCAGTTTGTCTATGGGTTGGAGTTTGCAGAACAAAATTATTTCCTAGACTGTGTGCGACAAAGCTTTTGAGCTGGGAAGAATTTGTGGACTTTATTTGACCCATGGAGCACCAGTTAGAAGATGCTAAGCAATGTCGTTAATGTATTTTGACGACATACCTGTTCTACCATTCTTGCTGCAAAGCAAGAAATGCCTGGCTTGGAAAGATTTCTTTAGAATAGTTTGGGTTTGTTCAAAAGTCTAACCTTTGTTCAGCAGGAGTCAGGATGAGGTGTCTCAGAGAGCGTGTAAGATAATATGTACCTTCAGTACTATCTTTTCAGAACAGTCTAGGAACTAGGGACTTCTAACACAAAACTGTTTTTTTCATATGATGTTGTATAAAAATCTGTCCAGTGATGCCTTTTAATGTTAAACTGTCTCCTAAAACTCTCTTGCTGGTTATGTTGAAAGTTATAGGTTAAAAATTGATCCTTGTTCATTCTCTTAATCCTCTTCAAGATTGTTTAGACCTCTGAAGTATTTCCTTCATTGTGCTTTTTTCTGTGGGTTTGGTGGGGTTTTTTTTGTTTTGTTTTGTTGTTTGTTTGAGGTTTTTTTGTCTGCTCCAAAGAATCCCAATCTAGTTGGTATTTGTACTTTGAGTGGAGTCCATTGCTCGATGCAGCTGATTGTTTCTAAGTCATTGTTGTTTCTAAGTCATCATGACTTGGTAGAACAGAAAAAGGTTTCAGCAGGTGAGAGAACAGAAGACAGGAGTTTAACTGTTCAGAGAATTAGAAATGCATATAGTATGCATATGCTTCATGCATGAGGTATAATGAATTTGTGTTTTGTTCTATCCCACCTGTGTTAAATCCAATCATTTCCTTCTTTGCAGCTGCTTCTTTGTTCATGTTTCTGCTGAACTGTTTTTTCTCCAGAATGATTAGATGTCTCACAGCTCATCCTGTGTATGTAAAGTCAGAAGTGCGTGTCATTTACTAAGACTGAAATTCACTTTCTTAGTGGTTTTAAACCTTTCTGTGTTGTGGCATTCTTTTTCATCTTTTTGTGGCTGCCTTTAGTACACTCCATTATCATGAGTAAGTAATCGTGAATAAATTTTGTCACTTCATTAATCACAGCTTTTTGTAGATGATGTATAAAGACATGAAAGAATACAGAACCCTGCATGGAACCTTGCAGGATTCCACAGGTCACATAGTTCCATTCAGAAAAATAAGCAGCCATCTTTAACAGCCTGGTTTTAAAAACAATTTACCTGCAAAAGGATCTACCTTCTCATCTCACAGCAGCATAGTTTCTTTCGGACCTTTTGGTCAACAGTCTTTGGAAATAAAATAGATTTTAGTAACTGAACTGTAGATTTGTGAGACTGAAGTTTTTCTCTCTACGGGAGACTCTTTTTCAGTAAATGTTATCTGTGTTTAGATTAGGGAAGGCGAGGTAATTTTACTTGTTTCTGAAGAAAATATTACTGGGAACTTGTGTTTTTCATACCATCTTTAAGAAAAGTTCCATCTTTAGCAGACACTTTTCATTTCTACAGTGGAATGTTAAGTAAGCAAAGTTCTTTGCCATATGAATGTATTTCATATGGTGGTGGAATAGTATTTCACCTGTAACCCGCCTTTGAAGCCCAGTGTTACTAAATCACTTTTCACTCAGAAGCAAGAGAAGAAAGCAGGCTTCATTTCCTTTCTTAATTTGTGGTGTTGAGCAGGCTGTTTGGGATTTGCAAGCACTGAAATGAACATGGCATGTTCATAATGCACTGTCTTCCCAAGAAGAACACTGATTTAGGATAATAAGCAAGTAAGTAAGGTGGAGGGAGTCATCATCTGCTATGAAGACACAGAGTTTTCCAACTAACTAGCGATGGCAGGGGAACATTTCTCCTTGCTTTGACTGTATGAGACAAGATTAGCAAGAAATCAAAGCATATTTCCATGGAAGAGGCTGAACTAATTAGCACTGGGTGTACATCAGAGAAAGTGTTTACAAACTCTCAATATTTTTCTCTGTCCTGCAGCTCTTTTTCAGATAGAGTCAACATGTTTCTCAATCTCATGCATGGGCTGATTGCATTCAACTACTGAGCCATCCTGGGAGTGTGTTGTTTGCACTAAACAGCTTGTGCTTCACCTGCTGTTTATGGCTGGCGTGATGGAAATATGATATATGCTTATGCAGCAGCACCTGAGAGAGCTGTAGGACCTTAAAAGCAAGTTTTTTTCCCCACTGTGTTTCCACAGTTCACCTGATAGTAGAACCAAACAATAAGACAGCCTCAATTAATGCCTTGTGCCTCAGACTCAGTATAGTACAATTACTGTCTGCATCCAGGTGTTGACAAGAATATTCTTTCCTAAGATCCTGCAAGCAAGTTACTTTGATGGAGGTTTGCTATGATACACAATGGATACAGTTCACAGAATGCTGTGAAACCTAAATTAGTAGTACTGTAATCTGCAATTTGGGCTTTTGGGGTATGTTGGGTTTTTGTTTGGTTGGTTCATAGGTTGTTGGGTTTTGTTCTGTTTTCTTTTCCCTAGAACCACGGATACCATAATTTTAGAGATCAGACATTCTGCAGAAACCATACCCTGGCATTTCTGTGTGTTCCACAGCAGACGACTGTGTGGAAATCACCTCCTTATATGAAAGTCAATCAGACCAGTTTCCAAATTCTTTTTGTTTAAAGGCTGTTGGAGGGAACTGGGGGAAAGGGGAGAAGAAATAAGTAACTTGTGTCATGTTTGTGTACACTGTTTTGAGTTCCAACTTAAGGTCTAGGCTTTTTGTTAGCTGCCACAAAGCACCTTTTCAGTTAGTTTTCTGATGTTAATTCTATTGGAAAACCAGTAAACATTTGTTGTCAGATAGTAAGGTCATTAGCACTGAGTGTAATGAATGTATCAATAAAGATTTTTAAACGTTTGCTTGACTTGTAGGTTTTTTTGACTTGCTTATTTAGATTGGAAGAGCTAAAAGTATAGTTAATGTAGACTGTACAGTGAACGAAGATGCAGAGAATTTTTTTTCTGAAAGGTATGGTGACAAAATTAAAGTTTAGTGTCAAAAGCTGCTAGATTTTCTATTTCTTCAAATGCAGCTTAAAAAAATCAGTTTCTAATGGCAGTTATGGAACTTTAAATTAGGAAGTACGAAGCATGCTATCCTTTTGCTACAGTAAGATATGTGCCAAACACAGTTATGATGCAGAGCCAAATACTTTTCCAAGGAAAATGGCCCAGGAGTTCAAGGCATGTATTCACTGTTCCATACACTGTTAAGAGCCAAACAGATGAGAGGACTGAGAAGTGAAATGGAAAAAGGACTTCATATGTCTTTGTCTGGCAGGAAAAAATGATGATTTGTGTTGAAGGGTTATGGTTTCACTCCTTTGGCTCAGCTGAGATAATGTTGCCCTGTGATTAACTTTAAGCCATTTAACTCTGCTGGTTCTGTCTTGGAAGTTTTTTTCCATTCTTGCTTTTAACCTTGTGCTACCCAGTTCTCTTATTTTGGTTGATTTTGTCCTTGCTTTACTGTAAGACACACAGTTACTTCTTGTCTGAAGTTGTGAGTCAAAACTGAAAGCAATATGTAAGTATATTTAAAATCCAAGCAAAAACCAAGGACCTCTATATTATGCAAATATTTTAGCCGATTAAATTTTTTATGAATCCCATCCTGTGAAACAAACCAACTGTAATGTACATTATATTAGATGCTGCTGCATACTTGTGATTTAGCTTTGAATTCCTTTTTAACTTAACTTAACATTTAAATTTTTTAAAAAGTTCCATTTAATGTAAGGCTTGACTGTTAAAACGTAAGTTAAACCATGCCTGTCTGCTATCATTTGTATATGTTTGGTAGCACTTGAGTCTGACTTGCAGGGAAATGCGGATGTATGGCGCGTTACTCGAGTACCAAATAGCTTGGCCCGAGGCAAACTGTCAGTTTTTAGATTTCCTTAATAGGGTGTGTCTAGTTTTTTGTTTTATTTTTCATTTTGGTGAGGCCGCTAGGTGGAGACAAAACATTGAGCCCCTGTGGATATTGATTGCAGGTAACAGGTGGGTACAGTCTTCACATACACAGTGCTGCTTTCCAGCAAGCAGCACTGCTTCTCCTGCAGCCTGGAAGACCAGGAAGTGTTGTTTAGCTGGGGCATACTGTTTCAGAAAATAGAAAGACCAAAATGTTGCTCTTGAATTTGAACTCCATCATTTTTCATACTGTATGTTACAGATTGAAAAAGTCGTTCATGGCATTAGTTGTGATTTGCAAATCTGCTTTTGCTTATGTCCATGAAAATGTCCTCTGAAGGTATACATAAGGTCCAGCAAGAAAAACTTACTTGTATTTATTTGCGTTAGAGTATTTAAGAACTCGATGACTAAATTACCTGAATTTGTGCACACACATACACACACACACACACACACCCCTCTGTCTTTCTCTCTTTTTAAAATCTTGGCTCTCACTTCACTTTTGAAGCTGTTGTTTCAGGTCTTTTGTCAGTAAAGAATATAGTTTTCCATCCTGCATGAATCCAATATACCCTGATTTTTGTGTGGCCACGTGGAACTGTCCAATTTATTTGCAAGTACAATAAATTGGTCTGTGTATATATTTCCCAGAAATATATTAGTTCATTTACTTTACTCTGTAAAGTTATACTTGTCATTGTAACTAATACTGTTTAGGTGAAGATTAATTTGAAAACTGACAGTGCCACTAAAGAGTCTTGGATGGAATTAAAACTATCAATTTGTAATCAGACTTAAATGAGACAACAGGCTTAAATCTTGACTGTATAATAAAGTGATTCTCAGTAGTAGGAACATGTTGTGGAAAAGCTTGCAGGTTTTTGTCTGTATTTTCTAAAGCTGGTGCTACGCCTGCCTGCTGCTTCTTCACAGATTGTGACTTTCTTGTTTTATTTTAATAGTGTTAAAGGAACATGCCAACAAAAAGCTCCTTAGCACATATTTCAGTCACAGAAAATGTTTCTAAGCAAAACCAGACTTACATAAATGTTTAATATGTTTAAGATACTGCACAAGTTAAAAATCAAGTCTGTAAATTCAATTGCATTGTTTTTCTTTGCAGCAGTTATGTTGGCCACTGTATTGCTTAATAGAGTATTATAAAGGTTCTTCCCCTTTCTAAAATCAAATCAAATTTATATTTTCCAGAAGCAGCAAGTAATCAAATTGTAGATTTATTGGTAAAAGAAATTACCTGGCATGCTACAATTATTGCAGTCTGCAACTTAGAAGTTTTGCTTTATACTTTAAAATCCTCTTTTAGAAGTAGCTACTTAGTTTTTAAGTGTTATTCAACTTACTCTGCTTTTGGTAGAAAATACCATTCTTACTGCTTTGGGGACTGGCAGATTAATACCATAATTTGTGAAAACAGCTGCGTCTGTAATAATCTCTGTTACAGCTGAAAGTCCAGATGAGTCCTTGTGTGCCTTTCCTCCTGATGTTCTCCTAAGTGGATGAAGCACTGCACAAATGCATAAAATACTGCAGTCTGCCCTGTATGTTATTCCATTGATGTTATTAGATGCCACAGGACTCACCTCAGAAAAAGGCCAGTGCAAGTTGCCAGCAGAGGCCAGTTATATATTTATTGTAAAAATGCAGTATAAATAAAGTTGTGTTAATTTTGAAGGACCTCACAGAAATTCAGGGACCGGAAGGGCATTTGGGGTGATCAAATCTAGCCCCGTGCTACCTTAGGGAGCCAAGTAATGTAATACAGTTTATGAGCCAGTCAAGCACCATGTTATAAATAGAGATGTTTTCACTTGCTGGGACTTACTGGATATCTCTTTCAGAATCTTACTGCCCTGATGCTTACAAATGTCTGTTGCAATTCTAGCTTTCAGGTATTCCTGACCAATTTATTCTAATTTGTTCTTATGCCTGTATTGCCTCTTAGCATCAATAGCTCTTTTTACTTTAGGACATTTAATTGGTATGCTTGATGACAGCAATCATCTTGAGACTCTTTTTGCTAGACTAACTTCATGCATTTCATATGTGTTTCTAGCAGTAGTGCAAGTTTAGGTTGCTACTGACACTTTTTATCCTTTGTTTAGGCCAATGCAGCTGTTTTGAAGTCGCTTATCAAATGGGTGGTGGGACTGATTAGTTGGTAAAAGCTGTCACCTCTGGATGTTTTTGGTCCACTTTATTTTTCACCTATGATGAAAGTTTTCTAAGTATGACCCTAGCAACATTTGTGCTGATGCCTTTGATGGAGTGAGGAACAGGGGCAGAAATGAGCAACGGAGGGAGGAACACTGACAGAAATGTCTTAAGGCAATACTGTTGCTGGACGTGAACCTTATATTTAACCTAGGCTTGTTCCGATACCTGTAGCGTGCTACGCTGCACCAGAGAAAACTGAGTGTGATAGCTGAAATAGTTTGAACCAGACAGTTCAGGCATTAGCAACAGCATATGCAAGGCAACATCCTTCCATCTAATTTAAATTGAGTCCACTTCTGATTGCTCAGTCCAAGCAGTAGCTGGCTGTTCTGTAATGTTCGTGGTGTTTACCAGAAGCAGGCCTAAAATAATATTTGTGCCTGCTTGGTTCAGTGTTTGAAGAAAACTCTTTGCTTTTGCACCTGGTTCCTAGCATTATTAATAGAACTTATATTCCAGTTACATATCTGGGAAGTTAAAGGTTCCCTCAGTGATACAATTTAATATTTTCTCTCTAGTTGCATGGCAAATGTAACTGCAGAGTATTTTTGAGCTTCATATTATTTTAGCTATACTCTTCTTTCTTGTTTCTTTATAGTCTATTTATAATATTTGATCTTGGCATTGTTTCATTGTTTTCTTTTTGAGCAAAGTTATTAAATTACCATTTTTATTGCAGTCTGATAGAGGGAGTTTTGAGAGTTTATTTATTTATAGTTTTATGTATAGAAATAATTCAAAACATTAAGCCATGAAAGAAATGGCTAGGATTTCACCTGTGCATATATATTTACTTGCACAGTTTTTTATTGAGCTGATATCAGTTAATTTGGTTCTTAGTACAGTCTGAATGACTGGTAGCAAGGTTGCAGCACGTCTGTAAATGATTATTTGAAGAATTATCTGTAGCAACTGATTTTACATGAAATGTTATATAACAGTTTTTGAAGGCCCACCATCTCATTTCGTCAATCAGAAAATCTTTCTGATTTGTTCTGCCTTTTTTGATCTACATAAATCTTCTGCATCTTCCTATCAGCAGAAGCAATCAAAGTATCAGCATTTCAAAACTGGGCAGTTCTGTTTTCCTGTTTCTAACAGGTAGTCAACAACTTGCTGTGTTTATGGCAATAATTATACAGCTCTCAAATTGATAGGTATGTCTTAATTAAACTAGCCAATATACTAAGAAAATCAGGTGGCATGTTTTTTTGGTATTTAAAAATGGTATTCTGTGGTAATCTGAGACCCTACATTCCAGTTCATGAACTCAGTCCAACTGTAATTATTAATCTTGTTGGACAGACTGAAATTGATGTAATACGTTGGTGACGTGACTGTTTTAGTGTTTGTTTCGGGTGATATGTAGTTCGTCAGTGGCAGGACTGTATTGTCTACATTTCTAGGTGAAGATACTGAATGACCGAAAGCCATAGGTTTCCTTTAAAAAGAGTATCTGCTTAGTATCCTTCACTTTAGCATACTTTTACATTGTTCAGGCCGTTGTTTTCCTTTGATTCCGCTTTACTTTTATTTTGACTTCAGTTCGAAACATTGTGTCGTCTTTCTGATGTTCTTTGGTGTCGGTGGCGTGGGTTAGAGTTCAGAGCCGTGAACCTGTTTCTGAGAAGCTTCCTCTTTAGCTCCCAAAAGGTTTTACCAGACCTCTGCTAGCAATGTGTGAAAAGCCAGACACGGGGCAGTCCACTGAGAATCTGTTCATGACTTAATGAAGTACTGTTCTTTAATGGATTTGTAGATTCAGGGTAGAGTTTAGTAGATTTTGGGGATGGGAAACTCATGCATTCCAAGAATGTTAATACTTAAGCTTTTGCTTTCATGAGAGCAGCTTCATTTATCCTAAACTTCCATTCAAAATTAAAAGTTTCAGTAGTCCAGTGGAGAAGTTACTAAAGCATTATAGCCAGAACTCAGCTGGTATCAGAGAAAAAGAACAGAGGTGGAACAAATGTTCTTTATTCACACTTCATTTTCAAGGTGAAATCACCAATATTCTGGACATTGATGTTTCTGTATGCCACTAAAGGGAAAAGTAAACAACTTGCCTACATTGGAATGGGAAGATTTGAAGAATCTGTCATAACAAGGAAAATAAAGTTTCAACGTAAAGCATAGATAGAAATGTTGTCTTTTGTTTTTTTCTTGCTTCAAATAATTTTGGTTAAGCTATTTCTAGAGAAGTTCTGTTACAGAATTGGAAGACTTTTGACGAAAAGTTTTGCCTTCCTTCAAAGAAAAGCCATGAGTGCAGCCCCTCTCAGTTTGTTGGCATTTCACTCTTCTGCTGTGTTATTCCTTCAGGCTGGAATTGGCTGCATGTTCCCTGCATTGTATGCCAAAACCTCTCTGTGCATTTATGCACACACCAAACAAGTTTTACAGTAAAATCAATACAGGTACAATAGCTAGTGTTAAGAGAAAAAGTTCCTTAATGTGAAACGGTATTAAGTAAACATTCCTTTATTAGCATGATCTCTGTGTAATTCTTTAGTTTGGGTTAAAAAATTTGTCATTTTTACCATAACAACATTTAATTTTTTTTTTTTTTAAATTATGTGTCTGAAATAAGAAGACAGATAGTAAGTCTCTGACAGCCAGGGATCCTCCTGTGATAGTAAACACTGCAGCAAGTTTTACTACTTCAATGCAAGCTTAATTTTAAAGACTCTGAAATACAGTTGATTAGAACTATAGTTGACAGATTATTAATATATATATCGTAGTAAAGGAATGTACCTCTTTTGGTAAAAGAGTGAAACTGTCTGTTTAAAATCCAATGAAAAAATATAAAATTATTTGTTATAATGAATATGATCAAGTGATATTTTTTATGCCTTATTTTTTGCAACTTTGCAGTTCTTGTTCTTTGTCATCTGCAAATCCCTATGTGGGTTTTATTCTTTACTTCAAAAATGTTAGTACTGTTTATTTTTGTAGCGTTCCAGTAACTACAATACTGTTTTCCTTAGAAGGTTGAGTCATAATTTAATCTGTATGGTTTTGTCAATACCAAAGTTTTTGTCCCTGTTTGCACTTAGTCATGCTCTAAATGGAAAAGGTAGAAGACAGATTGATTTAAAAATTAGACTTAAATGTTAAAGATAACAGCTCTAATAAGGACTTTGTTCTTCCTTCTAAAAATATTCTGATGCTGGTGTTTTAATGTTTACTGTAAACTGTCTCTTGAACTGGAATCTTGCTATGCAAAGATCATTTTTGTGCTTTCAGGTCCATTGGGCCACGGCTTGTGTTGAGAATGACATTAGGAACAGAAATTACTAGCCAGCTCAAGGCTTCTTCATACATAGCATCAGGACGAAACCTTTTGAGATGGGACCTGTCACCAGAGGAAATTAGAACAAGAACAGAAGAACTTATCAGGAAGACAAAGCATGTATATGACAGCGTTGGGATGCTTGAAATTGGAGAAGTAACACACGAAAATACTGTACGGGCTTTGGCAGATATAGAAGTGGAATATGCAGGTTAGCTTGTGTTTTCTGTATTTCTTTGTGTAAGGCATTCCATCTGCACGTGAGGAAATATTGAGAAAAAACAGCTGTTGTTTCCAATTTTGATCCCTGCTGTTCTCGCGTAGAATGTGTAGAGGCCTCTCAAGAGTCCTCCGGTCCTAATAATCTTTCAGGACCTCCCGGAGAACAGCATTAGTCACCTGTTCTGGTTGTGCATGTGAAGCTCCACGCAGTCACATTTCCAACCGCGCGCAGCTGCCGGGGGACACTGCAGTGTAGACTGCAGCGTCTGTGGTGTATGCACAGAGCACTGCACGTGGGAAGCAGTGTTTTCTTCAGACACTGCGGGATCTGACGCAAGCAAGCTGAATGGAGTAATGGAAACGTTGATAAACTGCTAGTGGAGAAAATGTGGTGATGAGGAATTTTTGAATGTGTTATTGAAAGAAGACTTCTTTACTCGCTCACATGTAAATTGTGGCCTGTGAGGTCTTGAAGAATCCAGGGAGAGTTTGGTCATGCAGTCACATCTAGATTGTTCTGAGTTATCAAGCCATACCAATATGTAGGTGGGGTTTAATGGTCAAACACAGGTCATTCTGTTAATTTGTTAATAACTGTCAGAGGAGATGGGTAAAATGCATATGGGTGAAATGCATATTGGGTGTCTTTGTTTCGAAAAACCTTTCAGATGGTGACTGCATTACTTATAAAACAGTGAGTGTAATAGATGTCAAGTTGTTTTAAATACTCTAAAAAAATCTACAGTAGCCAAAGAGGTGCTAGAAACAGCCACCTTGGCTTGGAGCAAAATCTTTGACTAGCAAAAAAGAGCAGCTGGCATCTCAAATGATTGTACTGTAATATTAGTCTGGATTTCACATTACTTAAAATTGCAGTTCAGGCACATCCAGTGAATTGGCTGGAATTTTTTCTGGCATACTCAGAAAGACAGTAATCTTCATTCAAAAAGCCTGCTGCCAGATTCAGTTTTAGTTGTACCAATGTACCAATATACCAATTTGGTATAATTATTGTAAATCTTTTCACCAAGGCATAAAACTCTCATCCTTAAATTAAACTAGAAGGAAAATTTGTGTTTGACTCAGAAAACAGTGGCCATCAGTTTTTCAGCATAGCCACAAAGACTTGATGGAAGATGTGCTTTTTCCACTATATACTGTTGCAGTAGTGGGTCACATTTAAGCTGTTAAAGCTGATCTTCAAAGCTGCATGTGAAATTATCATGACCTGCTGTGAAACAGCCCATGGCATATGAAAGGAGTGTATTACCACAGCAAGACTTCCATAAGAACCTTGGAATTTAAGGCCTGTGTGTCCCTTTCACATAAAAGACTTCTCTCAGTAACTGGAGCTTACTATCCGAAAAGGCAGAGATGACAACAGACCTTAAATTTCACTTGGAAGCTGCCAAAACTTGCTTTATAATTTTGAAACATCTTGGCATAAGGGCAGGAGGTGAAGGGGAGCGTTTCCTATGGACTTCAAGAAGAACCACATGTCCATGCTTGCATTTCTGAAACTGTCTTTGAGCTTGATAAAATGACTGCACATCGCATAAAATTACAAAGCTTTATATCAGCCTAATATATTGTTACTCTAAAATCTGCTTTTGGAAAGGTAGATGGTAGAGACATTATAATTTGATTTTTAATTAAGCAAATTCATTTCTATTTTAGGATTTCTATTCCATGTCATTATAAGACGTAATATTCCTTTAATAGGCAAGGATTTATTTAATCTCAAAACTATGTTCTAAAAAAGTAATAATACTCAGCCTGCAATCTCTAGAAGTTCAGGATGCATGGACAGCATCTTCCCTGTTTGCCATGTTGTTTCTCCTTAAACACAGAAGAGTACAGTACATGGGGATTTGACACTGTACTCATAACAATGTAAAAATAACTTCAGGACAGATGGGCATGTTTGAAAGATTCAGAGCTTCTGACTTTAAATGCTAACTTGGAAGCATCTGTGCCAGCTACGAAACGTCAGTCTTCACTTACATGACTTTTGGAAGATGAAGCATTTCTAATGTATTTATATACCTTTCAGCTGATTTTGTAGAAGATGAGACAATTAGGCTTGGAGATTAGAAAGCTTCTGTAAAATGTTTATTTGTTGCAATGGTATGTGGTTTTGTCCTTTCACCTGTTGAGTTTTATATTACATATATATTAAAATTTTTTTATATATAATATATAAATATATAACATATTTTTATATATTCTATAATACATAAATATATTATATTTATATTATTAAAGTGTAATCACTTTATTTGCTATATGTGTCAGGCTGCTTTGGATACTTTTTTCTTTTGTCTTTTATAAATGTCAGAAGGGGGAAAGTTCCTTATCCTTAAAACATATCCTTCTGTGTTCACTGCCTCTTATTTAAACAGTGGAAAGAAGCATGTTGGATTTTCCCCAACATGTCTCCCCTGACAAAGAGATACGCTTAGCAAGTACAGAAGCTGACAAAAAACTGTCAAATTTTGATGTGGAGATGAGCATGAGAGAAGATGTGTTTCAGAAGGTTGTTTATTTACAGGTAAATAACAGTATTTCTGCATAACTTATGACATGTATCTAAATTTATCTAAAATTAATTGGTATACACAATGCTTTTCAAGATGACTTTGTGTTTCCTCTGTGTCTCTGCCACTCAAATCTTTCCAGTGAGGCACTGCTATACAACAGAAAACAGTGTATCATGGTGTTCCTACTCTTTGCCTCTCATATCTAAATCTGTGTATCCTTCTCTCTCCATTGCAATAGCTTTGACTTGTCTAGTTTTCTGGTAAAAGGAAGCTAAACTAAAAAAGAGAAACCTGTTAGGAAAAAAGTTGGTTTTTTCTACTGGCTAGGCTTGTTCCAAGAGGGAAGGAAGAAAAGAAGCAATATAGCAGTGTATTTACATTGACTTATACTGCTTTTGAATTTGTGTCCAAATTCTGCTTTATTGAAAAAGTTGAGAATTTGAAATTTAAAGGTTGTTTTAAGTTATGAAAGTTAATGAGAATATATAAATGGGATTGACCTCTGAAATTACCTCTTTTGATCAGCTAATTATAGAGCTGTCTATTGTATCCTCTTCTTCATCTGTTTCTTCAGCCTCAAAATAAAATTATGTTAAAAGATGCACTTACTGTTGAACTAGTTTCTATCCCTTTTGTGTTTCTGTTTAGCTTCTCTTTTAATTGAGCACCTCTAGGTATCTCATATTCTTCGTTTGTACTGTTCATTTTGTAGCTCAAACAGAAAAAATATTTGGTTTTGTTCCAATATGTCTGTGATGTTTATTAATACCTTTATTAAACGTGCAATATAAGGATAATGCAAGGAAGCTATCTAATGTGATAACGAAAAAAAAAAATATTTTTCTATGCTTTATATGTGAATTTTTCCTCTCAACCCCACTGATTTTTAATCTTCTTGTAATGCTCATAAGATATTAGAGCCTTGTTTCTCGAAGTCATCATTTGTGTCTTTTGCAGGCTTGACTGGGAATCAGAATAATGCTTGCAGAATCATACTAAAGTGCCTTCCATTACCATGTCTTCTTTTGCTGTGTTTTCCAGGGAAATTTTCAAGTGTTCTCCTCTAGCTGAGTATTCTTGTTACATGTTTGTGGAAGTATATAATAGGCCCATTTTAGTATGTTCAGTTGTGTGTTGGCAGGTAGTGCCTTGTGTCGAATTTTTCCCCCTGTACTTTATGTTGATTTTTGTCTTCTTCCCTTGCTCTGTTGCTAGTAATTAAACGATTGTAGGTATTATCTACTGGGATTTTCCCTACCCTCCACTATGGAATACACAGATACACTGAGGACTAATCTAACATATCTGCATATCTATCTATTTTTAATTTACAGGACTATCTGACAGTAGGTAGTGAAAACTGATTGCTGTTATTCACTGTTTCTTTCTTATGATTTTTTTATTTTTTCATTTCATTTTCCCTTGCAGCAATCTTTGACCTTTATAACAGTTAGAATTTTGCATAAGTCTCTATTAAAGTTTTTTAGAGATTTTTTTAACTGCAGCCTGCAAGCATGTTTTAATACTAGTTTGCCAGAGATGCAACCTCTGAGCATATATTCACTTCATAATAACTGTGAAAGTAGTAGGAGTTTTGCTCTAAAACAAACGTGAAATTTCCAGTAGTGCCAGACTTGTCAAATATTGCTATTTCCAAATCATAGAGTTCTTGTTAATTTTTGCTGAATTTCTAGCACCTTCTCCTGTTAGAAACTCTCAGTTAAAAAGTCAGGCTCCAGGAACACATGAAAAAGAACTTCCATAAACAGAATTCAGATTTCTGCTGAAACTATTTTGTCAGTTCAAAAAAGCAGTAAACAGTTAAACCGGGTTTTTCATGGCCTCCCTGGGGATTTAATAATACAGATAGATGAATTCAGTTTCATGATCCTTCATGAGGTCAGATAAAAATGAGATGAGGAGAATGAAGACTGTCACACTTCCATGTTATTTATAACACAGCGTATTAAGAGATGAGCAAATCTGCTTGACCTCAGTGACATGCGGAATGCTTTAGCTCCTCTTAATGGGGACTAAACTTTTCTAAATTGTGCTTAATTTAAGAGCTGTTGATGGAGAAAAATGTTTGAGGTTTTTATATTTAATTTAAGAAAATATTAAAATAATGTAGTCACTTTCTTTTCCTCACACATTAGGGGGAAAAAAATTACAGCATAAAATTATGTTGATGAATATGCTCCACATCTTATTCTTTGAAAAACTTGTATTTTGAGGTTTGAAACTTGGAATAAAGGTGAATTTGGTAGTGAAACTCTGGTTTTAAATTTTGTTACTCCTAACATGTGCACATGCTGACTAGTAGAGGCATGCTTAAGAATGTTGCCAATCTTCTCCACCCACATGCCCTCAGGAAACAGCCTGATTTAAACAGGTGCTCCAGGTTTTGTTCATAGAATTCCAAGCAGGTCTTGTTTCTTACTCTGTCTGAAGGTTTCTTCCTGGAATAAAGTAGCACGGTTCTCCAAAACAATTATGAAATGGTATATAAAATCACCAACCATGACAATTCTACAAGTTCTGGAAAGTTCCAAAATTTCATGTGTGTAGTATATTCAAGGTGATGGTCCTTGTGGGTCCCTTCCAACTCAGAATTTTCTGTGATACTCTTTTATTTTTGTCACTGATAGTTTGGTTCTGGAGAAAACAAATATTCTCAAATTTTATGCTGTCTGATAATCTTAAGTGACACTTCTATTCTTTTGTGGTTTTCTTTCAATCCCTGACTTTCAGGGTACAGTGTTACCCTATAGCACTGATTTTCTTCAACTATGTAAAAGAAAGCTATCTCTACAGAAGAAGCTTAAATGCACTGTACTGTGAGCTGAAAGGGTTTGCCATTATGACAGCATGTAAATGTGTTGAGATACTTGGTAAAAGAAAATTATTTTAAAAGCATTCTGCATGAATGTAAGAGTAGTATTGTGTAAGGTAACTGTTCTTGGGAAGTTCTTCACACTAGGATCCAGGATGTTCCCTTTTTTAATATGACACTGTTCTAAAGAATAGCTCTGTTAAAACCCTTTTAATGCTTGGTATGGTTCTTACAATGCGTTATAAATTGAATTCTTCTATACTATCATTTCAGCAAACCTGTGGTCTTGAAAATGTAAAGCCTGAAACAAAGCGATATCTAGAGAAATCTGTTCAAGTGGGGAGAAGAAACGGACTCCATCTTCCTAAAGAAGTGCAGAAAGTAAATATGGACTATTTATTTATGAATCAAAGGTTGCAAACTGTTGAAGGGATAAATTGATGGTTGGTTAGCTGTCCTAAGCATATATTTTAACTTCATGCTTTTGGACCTGCTGAATTACTGCTCTAACCTTAACTGTTCTTACTTCCAGATCCATCATTTAAACTTCAATCACTTGAAGGTTTTTAAACTGATAGACACCCATGATGCAGAGTGATAGAGGTGGTCTGCATCACCTCATAGCCTTGAGACTAAAAGTAGCCTAGCTGAAAAAGTTTTATTATATGTTACAATTATAGAGAATGCCTAAATTAGATTCCTAAAGAAGAGACCTCTCAAAAAGTGTTACTAGTGTGTCTGCACTTCTATTCAAAAGTATGTATAACTGTTGCAAACACACAGCTACACTAGTTTCAGTTAACTGCTGTTGTAAAATGGGTCCAAGATTTTAGCATTTCACCAAAAAAAAAGTCAAAGTGGGTTAGAAGAGGAAACAAGGTGCTCTGAGAATTTTTCTTCGTTAAGGGAGAGCTGACTTAGAAAGCAATTGTCGCTTCAGAAAATCGGGAAGCAAAATTGTCAGCATCTGAGATGCTGTGGCATCCCACCTTTAACAGGAAGGGAACACCCAAGATTCATATGGATGCTTGTGACTGAAAGGAACAACAAAATCAAAGGGTCTGCAAAAGCTTACAAACTTTTATTAGTAAACTATATACTTGGTGTGGAAATTGGTACATTAGTCCCTGACCTAGTATAAGCACATGGGAGTGAGTTTTGGATAGAAGGGATCAAGTGAAAGGGAAAAGACAGATTAATTAAAGAGGTGGAGAGAGAAATAAGAAAGGGAGAAAGAGAGATCACCATTCATGCCTCTGGCATCAATGCAGCTGACTGGGTGTCCAGAGTCCTGGGGGCACTGCCTGGGCTTGGATGGGGGTACTGTTTTATAGATAAGCTTTCCTTGCCCTGGAGAAAAGTTTTGCACTTTCTGTGTAAATTAGTCATCGTGCACAGTCTGTTCGTTACACTGTTCTGGAAATGGGTCAGAGGGCTTTGGGGGCCTTTGGTGGTCTTGTTCCCCCTCTATGTTCCAGGCCTGTTGCTCCACCTCATTCTGTTTGTGCTGTACTGAGTTGTGCTTACCTCCAGGAGGTAGATCAAAGACCTTTGTCCCAGAAAAGTGCTGTCCTACCTCCGTATGGCCCCTTGTCCAGTCACATCTTGTTCTTTCTCACAGCATGTTATTGCCAACAGTCCTTGGCTGCTGTTACCTACAGTCCTTGGTTGGTGCCACAGCCACCCTGCTATTGGTGTTTCAGACATACACACTAGCCCTTATCTTCTGGGATTCTACAGATGCCAACATAGTTATCTTCAAATTCTGAGTGATATTTCTGACTATATTATGACGTTTATTTCTGACTGTCAAGTAGACTTAACCCTTTGTAGAAAATAATCAATCTTCATCCACATCCTTCGGCTAGTAAGAACAGTTTGATGTGTATTTTCACAGCTTAAGAGTAACTGATGCCTCTAAAAGTATTTTGAAATTCCTTAAGGGACAATAGTTGAATTATATTTAGGTTAAAAAATAGGCTAATGGTAGTCTTTGCCAAGTTTTTTATTTAGTGAGCATTCTCTTACTGGTAACTACTATGTTTATTTGAACTTGACAATAACATGTAGAAACTTGCTATGAGATATATTAGAAAGTGTTTCAGAAGTATGAATATCAGGATTTTAAAAAAGGTTTTGGAATGGATTTGTGTTGTGAGAGCAGCCTCTTCTTTCTGTCATACCCTACCTGTACAATTCCAAAGCAGTATTTTTGAGTAAGTTGCATGCTTTTTTACTCCCTTCATTCTCATTGATTTAAGTGGATATTTTTACACTTAAAATTGTAATTTAGCTGTTCAAATAAAAGACAATAATTGAATGTTAGCACATGAAACTGTTTAGTGAATGTGTTTAATCTGTTCAGTCCCCTCTAAGCTGAGTTTAAAATGTTGGAGCGATAGCCCTTGGCCACACTATTGCTCAGGACCAAAAGAAACAAAAGGAAGACTGACAGGGTATGAAGTACGATGCTACCTGCAGTGTGTCATTTGCTCAGTCCTGGTATTTACTGTTCATTAGTAGAGAGCCTATCTGAAAAAAAATTAAATGTTATTCACGTGGAGGTTAAAAATTGCCAACTTTGATTTTTGCTTTTCCACTAAGTTCAGTTTATACCCAATACAGGAAATAAAGACAATGAAGAAAAAATTGAATGAGCTGTGTATAGACTTTAACAAAAACCTGAATGAGGAAAACACATTTCTTGTATTTTCTAAGGAAGAACTTGGTGAGTAGGATGCTTGCTGTTTCTGTTTTTTCAACCTTCCAGTTCCATTGGAGTAACTGGTTTTTGCCCCATGAGTGATGGTTAGATCAAGTGAAATTCTGACTGTTCCCCAGTCTTTTCTGTTTTCTTTCTAGTCCTTCTCCAGAATCAGTTTAGAGTTTTCTTTTGCAGATGTTCGTGATGTCTTCTGTTCATGATACCTTTGTGCTTCCTGAGGTGTTTCCTTTGCATCAAGTTAGAATATTGGTCCTACTTTCTTTAGCATAACTTTACTCTGTTCTTTTTCTCAGTTATCATCAAGCAATCCCCTGTGTAATTATTGGAAAGGCTTTTTCAGTCCTGCAATAACGTTTAACGAATTCAGTAATTTAAACAAAGCTAGAGATTTCATGTGACAGAGAATTTGGGGATTTATTATCTGAAGGGCATCACATAAAATGTGCTCTAATAACAGAGATATTTATTTATCTGGTGGCCGTACATGTATTTCGCTTTTGCTCTCAGGTGTTTCCAAATTTTGTTTTGCTTGGTGGAATTTGGAAAAGTTTTGTCAAATAGTTGTAAAAAGGGAGGTATATTTCTGCGGAGATTTCTGATGTCAAAGTAGATTGCAGCAAAAAAAATGCAACAGTCTCGCAAAAACACAGGAGAGTAGATAATTTCGATAAACATTGTTTATTAACTTGTATTCTATAGATGGCCTTCCCGAAGACTTTATTAACAGTTTAGAGAAGACTGAGAAAGACAAATATAAAGTTACCTTAAAGTATCCTCACTATTTTCCTGTTATGAAGAAGTGCTGCATTTCAGAAACCAGGAGAAAAATGGAATCTGCCTTTAACTCGAGATGCAAAGAGGTATGTTGTGTATTGACTGTTCTACATTGCAGTGTGAGTTGGAAAATGGAGGTGGACATTCAAATGTTATGTTTGAGTTTCGCGCATTGTAGAGTATTTTGAAATCCAAACTTATCAGCGCGATCTTTAACAGCGCCTTGCTCCAATTTATTCTGATGTCCTGAGACCTTAGAAGTTGACAATCTGCCTCTGTGGGCATATTTGTATGTGTCTTAATGTTCAAGTGGTTCTGTTAGTAGAAGTGGGATTTTGATCTTCTGTGAAATTTCCTTACAGTGTTCTACAGATGCTTACTGACACTTTCCTCACAGAAAAGGATGTCCAATTGTGGCTTCTGCAGTCCTTTGGGATTCTTTGGAATAGAGAGGGGTTATTTAAGCACAAGTTTTAATTATAAATACAGGTGATTAAATGTGAAATCAGCAGATTGCATATGTGCACAACTAGACAGGTACAAAATTTTAAAAAGCATTGAAAGAGAATATTTCATTCAGACAATTATGCCAACCATGCATTAGAGAACAATATCAGAGTTGAGCTTTTGTGCTTGAAATGCTTGGAAATGTAATGAGTACAAGATAAGATAAAATGGCACAAGAAACTGAACACTTTGCAAGTTGACACACATAAAGAGATTTATCGATAAAACTGTGTGACAATCTTCAAATCTAGTGTTTGATTTTTTTTTCCCCTGACAAATCTCACTTTTCCAGAACTAGAGGTTTACACAGTTATGTTTTCAGTTTCTTGAGGATTCTTTAACACATTTAGGTCAAGGTCTGGGGTTTTGTCTTTCAGATCTTTCTCTGACTGCTGTTGTTAGAGTGGCAAAAGAGGGAAATTTGCAAACAAGCTTTGGATGTTGGCAATAGATTAGCAATTTCTCTTCATCACTAACATGCCATTAAGCTTGCTGTCAGCAATTTCCTTACTATCTTTCACATGTAAATGATTGATAAAGAACATAAACTCGTCACAACCTGAAAGAAAACGGTGTGTATTTTGATTAGTTAAAAAAGATAAGTTGTTATAATAAGAAGCGTAATGAGTGAGGTCAACTAGAAAACCAGCTACCTGCAGTCAAACACTGAGAAAAAATATTCCAAGAATCTAGATAAACTTAAGTTATTTTATATTTTAATCTCAAAGTGTTTCATTTGAAATATTTTCTGTTGCATAGGATTGCAGGTTTTACTGAGATAGTTGTTTTGTTAACATGTGTTTTCTGGTTTCATTTTACAAATTTGCCTGCTTTTTTTTTTAGAAGAACACAAGAATTCTGCAGCAGTTGCTCCCACTAAGGGCAAAAGTAGCAGAGCTTCTTGGTTACAATACACATGCCAACTTTGTCCTGGAGGTAAATACGGCGAAGAGCACAGATAACGTAACCACCTTCTTAGGTTTGTTCACATTTATAAGCAATACTTGTATATTTAATCTAGTAACATGGCCCCTCAGCCAAGATGAATTTAAATACATAACGGGGTCACAGTGTCCATGAGGTTTAGCCAGAAAAGGAACTCTGCTGCCTCTGTTCTGGCATATATATTTTTTAGATCATAGCTGTACAAATGAAGTTGTTCGAAATCAGGAATAACTGCTTTGTGACAGCCAGTATAAGCAAGTGGTTAAGCCTCTCTCTGCCCCAAAATGCAGTTACCCTAATTCAGAACTAGAGTAACATGTGCAGCTTAAGCAATTTTATCAGTTCAAGAGGCTGCATCAGAATTGCAGCTTTTCGTTCCCAATTTTTTGTGCATCTGTAGCCTTGGTGTCTTTTTCTGATACAGCTGCATTAAGTATAACGAAAGTTTACTGTATGTGATGATGCAACTTTCATGAGCTGAATTAAAAAATTACATCTGGAGTGATGGATTAAATCTGTAATTCAAAAGCCCTGTAATGGAATTTGATCTGAAAACAGAGGTATCTTGAAAATTTTAAACATAGCAGTTTATGAATTAATTTAGAGTCATCCTGTTGATGTCAGTGGACTTTTGGAAATAGAGTTAACGTCTGTTTTCTGGAATTATGTAGCTCCACAGCATAGTTTGTGTTCCTTTGTTACTGTGTCCTAACACCACTTAGGAGTGTATATTGATGTATCATACAAGTAACGCCCCCAAATAAATTAGTGCAAAAATAAGGTATATTTGCTGGTAGTGGGGCTTTCTGTTTATGCTTCAATAAAGAGATTCAAATGCTCCTTTTTCTAAACCTGTAATTCTGTTGCATTTCTCCTGAAATGCTCCTTCACGAGATCAGATCCATATTTGGCAATACCAATTATCAGTATACTTGACAATTAATGAATACTTACTTTAGATATGTTATTAACTGTTAGGTTTTTTTAAGTGTACTTGAAGTATTTTAGACCTTTTCGTCCATTATATTATTGTAAAATTGTGGTTTTTCATTTGTTTTGAAGTTGACACACGTAAGTTAGCAGCTGTTTTTTACAGTATGAGATCAGATACTTTTCTATTCATAAATATCATGCTTCATGGTAATTCTCACAGAGGGAGAATATACATAAAATTATTTGTCACTTTTTATTTAGTTCTTTTGATATATCCTCAGCTATGACAGTGTGTTTTGCTCTAGTTTGTTCCTATCTTTTCATGTTTTAAATAAAATGTTCATAAGCTGATCTTACATCTAGGAAGAAGAGCATTCTCTCCTATGACATATTCTGAATTTAGCACAGCACAAGCTGCAAACAGTATTTCAATCATGTAAACATATTTAGTGTCTTACAGCCTTCCTAGAAACAGGAGTGACAATTCCTAAATTTTACACTCTAGGTATCAACAATGAACATTAATGTGAATTCTTAATGAAGAAAAAGGTTTCTGATAAACCAGAAATACTTACAAGAGAATAAGCACAGTATGTACTATATGGAAGTTTCAGTAAGCTTAAATGTTTTATATTCGATATGTTTGCTTCATAGTGCTATGACGCCTTCCTGTCCAACTGAAGTCTATTGGAAAAAAATTGAATCATAAGCATTAATATCCAGAGGCTTTGCTAGTGTAGAAGCCAGCCATCCTACAGGCAAGAATTCTTGGGTCTGTTGGGTTTTTTATAGGACTTTAGCTAGAAGTATTGAATTTTGTGTTGCACTTCCTTCCAGTAACTAACAGTAGTTGTAGTCTTTGGCTGTTGCTGAAGAAATGTATGAGGAATACTGAGATTACATGAGTTAAAATCAAAAGATTCAAGCATAAGTGTCTAGTGTTTCTTTTCATTTATGATGTCTTGGAAAAAGTCTTTACCAAAACCCTTCACACCACTCTTCGGCTTACATGGAATACTGTATCATTTATAGCATGCCTGCAATTAATACTTCTTAGGGCAAGAAAACCGATGTTGCTTACTGTTGGTCAATGAATGGAAAGCATCCACTTCTGGAGTATGTGCTTGAAATGTCGAGTCTATTTTACAGGAATAAATATTACAGTAAGGCACATGGAAGTTGACTCCAAGGCAATCTTTCTTTCAGATGATTTGAGTACAAAACTAAAGCCTTTGGTTGAGGAAGAAAGACAATTCATTCTAGATCTGAAGAAAAAGGAATGTAAAGAAAGAAACTTTGATTATGATGGAAGAATCAATGCATGGGATCTTCATTATTATATGAACAAAACTGAAGAGCTGAAGTACTCTATAGATCAAGAAAAACTGAAGGAATACTTCCCAATTGAGGCTGTTACAGAAGGCTTACTGAATATTTACCAGAAACTGCTGGGACTTGAATTTGAGCAAATAGAAAGTGCTCATGTTTGGCATGACAGTGTTACTCTTTATACAGTAAAGGATAAATCAACAGGAGAAATGCTGGGGCAGTTCTATTTGGATCTTTACCCCAGGTAATGACTTAGTGTTTTGCTTACATATTTAAAATGGAATTTGTCTTAATGGGTTGCTGCTTGTTTAGGTAAAATTAAATGCATTTGGAAGTAAATATTTGTTCTACTGGCAAGATTATTACTGTGGTCATTAAGTTGTCCTCTGGACTGTGTTCAGATTTTTTATGCCTTTTTTTTTTAAGTACTTCCATATTTCTTGCTTATATTCATTTTATGAACCATTGCTACTTTGTTCATATTTTTTGTAGCACTGCTCTCTAGTCAGTTGCACATAATTTTTTGCATCTATGAGCTTTTCTCCTTCCTAGCTTACTACTGGGGTTTTTATTTTCATTTCTGTTGAACTATTACTCCAGCCTGCTCAAATCAATTATATTTCCATCTGCCAAGTGTTCCTATTTTTTATGCCTTCCTCTTTACATATACATATACACTTTCTGTGTATTTTCTACCCTGTTGTCCAGACTGCTAAATCAAATAGATCAATATCAAGAATAGATTCCTGTTGAGCACACATTCAGATTTACTTCCATGTTGATCTCTGTAGCACTCCAGCTGTCTTTGTAGCTATTTACAACATCATCTGTGTTTTGTCAATGATTAGGAGACTAGACTGGTTTGACAGGATTTGTTCTGAGCTAGTCCTTTTCTGACTATTTGTCGCTGATTGTTTGTTTGCTTTGGTGGAGGGTTTTTTAGATTAGTATTTAGCATTTTATAAATTTACTGACATTCTTTTTTAACGTAAGTTGATTTAAGGTTTTCTGGCCTAAGGTTACTCAAAATATATATAGTAGTACATAAATTGTTCTTTTTATGATAACATACTTACCTCCTTCACATGTTCACCTGCTTCCACCTTTATGTATATCATGTGAATTGGTGAAGGTATGTGTTCATAAGACTCCTCTGACTTAATCTGAGTAATTAACTGAATAGTTTAGGGCAAAAATTTCAAAATAATTTTTCTTTAAACACTTGCATCACCGTGAAAATGCAGTGTACTGCATTCTTTTGTCTCCTGTAAGAAAAATATTGCATCAGAGAACAGAACCTAGTTCTTCCTGTTGCAGTAGCAGTTTAAAACACAGTTGACATCTGAAGTACATGTACTTTCAGCATTTCAATGAAAAACAAATTCTTGTGAATGCTGCTGGGAACCTTGAAATGTTGTGATTTCGAGAATACTTATATATTTCTATATAAAAGTAGAAGAGGCTTTTTTTTCCCTTGTACTCTTAACTTACTGAGTCTTAGAAATCATGAAAAGATGTACATTTTTTGTGTAAAACTTCGTGTAGAGACACTGACTGATTGTTCCTGTTCTTGAATAGGCTTCACCATCCTGGTGAGCAGGCTTTTGGTTTGAAGATAGTGTCTGATGTATTTTCTTATACAGAGAGGGGAAGTATGGGCACGCAGCCTGCTTTGGTCTACAGCCTGGCTGTCTTCTCTCTGATGGCAGCAGATTGATGTCTGTGGCTGCTCTGGTAACCAACTTCACAAAGCCAGCATCGGATCGTCCGTCACTGCTGCGACACGATGAAGTAAAGACTTACTTCCATGAATTTGGTCATGTAATGCATCAGATATGTGCACAGGTTAGTGATGTTTCCATTCCAGTGTAAGACTTGTTTCTTTCTCCACTGCCTCAAAGCAAGGTATAGGTCTGTTTTGGTGGTTTCTCATTTTAGTAAAGCATGTATGCAGAGTTCTGATTATTTTTTTAAAGTGTCATGTTGGTTTTTGTTTTCATATTTATTTAAAACTGAAGCAATAAATACACCTTCTTATGAAAAACATTTTTGTAGGAACATGTACTTTTGCATTTGCATCGTGCAGGAGTCTATTCACTCATCACAGGTACAGGTAAGGTGAAGAAGATGCTCAGTCATGGCTTTATTCAGAGGGCTTTTCATTACTTCTAGTTTCATAGAAGTGTGGTATTAAAAACAAAAAAGGTTGTTATACCTAGGAATGAAAAAAATTTCTGAAGCTAGATGACCTCCAGCATTTTGGCATTTAGTACTGTTGAGGCCTATCACTCTTGCCATCACAAGCGTAAAACAGGTCTTGCCTAAGCTATTTTATTTTCTTCTATCTAACAGGTTAGGTTTATTGCAGTGACTAGAAGGAACTGAAGGTAGTTTCAGATTTTCCATCAAGGTACCAATAAAGATGTAAAATTTCTGTTTTCAGTTTTACTTACATGTTAAATTGATAGTGCCAGATGATAAATTTATTATTAGCCTAATCAAAATTTTGTATTTCAGAAAGAGATGAATGTCAGTATTCACGCACCAAAAAATTCACAGTTATCTACAAGCTCAGATTTTGTGTAGCACTTCCTTCATCTTCTGTATAAACAAATAGAAAATAATAAAGTCAAGGAAAAATTACCCACATTAGATTTTAATTCTTGACCATGATCCTAGAGGCTGGAACTGCAGAATAAAGAAACAATGTTATCACAGAAATTCATGTATTAAATCCTGAGTTAATAAGTAGGTAGACTTACTTAGATATTTTTGAATCATCTTAAAGGTAAAAATAAAATAATTATTTTAACATCTTCACCCTATGATAGGTGTTTCTGATATCAAAAACTGAGGGATAAAACCTAGGCAATATAAAAGGTGTTTATAAATGAAACACATTTGGCATTGGTATAATACAGTACAAAACTGACTGCAACATTTTGACAGCCAGTGAGGATGTGCCTAGGTATTTTGGAGTCCCTTCGGGGCAGCCGAAGCCAACAATTCCAATGCATATGTACTTCAGTTGCTCTGGAATTGCACACAGATCAGAGAGGCCTGCTTTCCAGTTGTGTTTCGCACTGCTCTGGTGTTTTCTGTGTGCCCAGCTGTCATGCTCACTTCTCCTGTATTATATATAAATAGTTATTTGCATGTGTGCAAACTTGCTAGTCCCACATAAGAACATCCTGTCCTCTGGAACTCCTGTGTGCAAAGCACTGTCTTGTTTCATATGATGATTTGTTTAAGCATGTTAAAACTTGACAGTTAAATGCAATGCAAGGATGAGACTGGGAGGGATTTGTGAGCTGCCGGTAAAGGTCTGATACTCTGTGTAATATACTGGAAAAGTGAGATAAACTCTTGCAGAGTGTGATCAGGGCAGAGAGGGAATTTGTTCATGTTGTTCAGGAAGGAGAGCTCTTGAAGTAACTTGAACCCAATGTCTTGGTGTTTTTCGTTAGTGTGGTGTGCTTGGGTATGGGTAAATGAAGATATCTGAAGGCCACTCGCTTTTTGCTCTAGCCACTTCTATCACCATTTCTTCCCTGAAGCTGGTGCTTCCTAGCTTTTCTTCAGAGCTGCTATTCAGCAAAGGCAGTAAGAAGGGCCAGCCTGTTACAACTATGGATTTAAGCAGCTTGCAAGAGTAAATGAAAGTAAAAGTTTTACTCCTTTTGTGTTGTTCTTCTGACGGCATAAAAGGAAGACACATGCATGTGACACAGGTGTCAGTTCAAGGTTATATCCTGTATTATACATGCTTTTTTTTGGTAATTCTGCAAGAAAGTAAATTCAAAAGCCTGTAATCCTGTAAGCATCTACTTCCCAGTGGAGAATGGACTGTAAGAATACCAACAGCTCTCAGAGAAGACAACTGAGAATCCTTTTTCTTTTAGCACTTAAAGTGTTTTGTTAGTATGTTGATGAGAAGGAAAAAAAAAACATAAAATTGGGCTGGCAAGAGGAGGTAGACTTATTACAAGACAAGGGTGGAGTGATGGTAGAAAGGCTCTGGAGAGGGATCTGGACAGACCAGTTGCATAAGGTTCAACAAGGCCCAGTGCCGGGTCCTGCCCTTGGGTCACAACAACCCCAGGCAGCTCCACAGGCTGGGGCAGAGTGGCTGGAAAGCTGCCCAGTGGGAAAGGACCTGGGGGTGCTGGTGACAGCGGCTGAACATGAGCCAGGGTGTGCCCAGGTGGCCAAGAAGGCCAATGGCATCCTGGCCTGGATCAGCAATAGTGTGGCCAGCAGGACCAGGGCAGGGATTGCCCCCCTGTACTCAGCACTGGTGAGGCCACACCTCAAATCCTGTGTCCAGCTCTGGGCCCTCAGTTCAGGAAGGACATTTTGGTGCTGGAGTGCGTCCAGAGAAGGGCGATGGAGCTGAGAAGGGTCTGGAGCACAAGTCCTGTGAGGAGCAGCTGAGGGAGCTGGGAGTGTTTAGCCGGAAGAAAAGGAGCCTTGGGGAGGACTTTATTGCTCTTTACAACTGCCTGAAAAGAGGTTGTAGGCAGATGGGGGCCAGCTTCTTCTCCCAGGCAGTCAATGACAGGAGAAGAGGAAATGTCTCAAGTTGCACCTGGGAAGGTTTAGACTGGATATTAGTAAATTTTTTTTTTTTTCTGAAAGAGTTGTAAATCTTTGAAATGGTCTGCCAAGGGAAATGGAGTCCATTTCCATTTCCAGCATCCCTGGAAGCATTAAAAAAATGTGTGGATATGGTACTTGAGGACATAGGTTAACAGCTTAATGGTGAATGTGGTGGTGATGCTGGGTTGGTGGTTGTACTTGATAATCTTAAAAGTATTTTCTAACCTTTATGATGCTGTGATTCTATAAGACCAAATAATTTCTGTGTATTTGAACAACTGTCTTTCAGAGGTGACTTAGAAATATTTGGATTTGGAGTATGTTTTAATGAAGATTCTTAACTGTACAAATTTTCTTCCAAATTGGTATTGGGGGGGGCTTCTTAAACATGAAGTTATTGCCAATACTAAATTGTTTTTTAAAAAGTACTAATGTGCTTGGATTTCAGAAGAAAGATTCTTTTATCAAAATGTCAGATTTGAAAACTTTTCATGGATAAGGTTGCTAGGATTTATTTATTTCAGTCCATTTATTACTGGCTAAAAAAATTGTGCTATATGTTAACTACATTTATTACAAATGACAACAAATAGGGCAAAGCTTAAGAGAATAAGTTGGTTAAGTCTGTGAATCAGTGTCATAGATTGCAATAAAATAAACTTTTTAAAGTGCATAGTTGGACTTTATTATTTTACTTTGGGGTAATACAACAAAAATCTATAATAATTTAAAAATTATATCATTGTCACAAGACAGCATAAAAACATTTATATTGCTGTCATAACCTAAAAGGTAAAAATCAGTAATACTAAAAAAATTGAAGTACTGTTCTATACCAGTAGATAATGCAGTCTATAACTACTGAGTAGTCTACTTTATTCCTTGATAATAGTCTTAGGTCTGATTTTTTTCCTCCTTTCTTTAAATTTCATTTAAAAATTATTACTGTTATTATTATTATTGGTCTGTTCAAATTATTCCTTTCCCTGTGAGTTAAGCTGAAATTTTGACATCTGAAATGTAATATTCTGCTAAAAATCTTGGCTTCTATTTTAATTTAATTCAATGGCTTTTTTTTTTCTAGACTGATTTTGCGAGGTTTAGTGGAACTAATGTGGAAACAGATTTTGTAGAGGTACCTTCACAAATGTTTGAGAACTGGGTGTGGGAAAAAGAGCCACTACAACAGATGTCAAGACATTATAAAGATGCAACCCATGTTGGAGATACTCTCCTTGAGAAACTCGCTGCCTCTAGACTTGCTAATACAGGTATCTCTCTGCCTTTTCTCCCCACAGTATGTGTATAAAAGTACGTAATTTTAAAAAGCTGACAAACATAACAAGCCTATTAAATTTACTCTGTGTGTACACTTACCACTGTCTTTCTGGGTTTGTTTGTGTGGGTAGCCCCACTAAAAAAGGCTATGATGACAGACAGAACTCTGCAGGAACAGTAGCAGCTCTGATTTTCCAGGCCACCTACAGGACTAAAATACCTTTCCTCTCCCTGTAAATTTTTAATCTATAAGGTTTTTTGTTTACAATTGGTGGTGTGTGTGATGGGTGGAGGAGGGTAGTCTGTTGTGGTCTGGTGCGGTTTTTGTGGTTTTTTTAATCTTATATGTACTCCAGAACAGGCACTGTGCAAGATACAGTGTACCTACATGTATTGTCTACATTTGATTTGCATGCAACACTTAACAGATATGAAAGTTATTTGCAAATTTACTGAACAGACATAACATATCTCAGACAGCATTGTTGTAGACCTTAAATATATCTCCAAACTAAGATTGGAATCTCACGTCATTACCTATCATGTCATTATTATTCTATCACTCCCACCTTTTTATTCTTGTAATCAGAGCTTCTCATTTATGGTACTAATTTGTCATTAAGCTACTCCTGTTTATTTCATACTGCTTTCCTATCCTGAACAAGAAGTCTTTGTCCTTGTGGCTTGCACAGACTCTGGCTGCATAAGCATTTTGTCTGACTAGAGGTTCATATCTTGCAGCTTCTTAAAAAAAGCTTATAGCAGCTGCAGCAGCAGTTCTTGGTGTCCTTTGAAGTGTCTCAGGGTAGATATACTGTGCAGACCTTGAATAAAATGGTACATGGTAAATGATGACAGCTGAAAACATTTTAAATATTAAAATTTGCTTTTAAAATATCTGCTTTATTTTAGTTTTGATCTATGAGGAAAGTAATATTCCAGAAGAGGGAGCTTAGCATGATAATTCCTTTATTAAAACTATGCTTCTCAGCTCTTTGTAAGTGGAGTAATTCAGATGGAGATGATGTAACTCCAAAATTCTAATAATTTAGTACACATGTTGAGATCTTTGAAGGAATGATGGAAATGAAACTCCAGCTCATTTAGTGCTGGTTAATTAAATGTTTTTACCCAATCAGGCCTTCTAACACTCCGTCAGATTGTTTTGAGCAAAGTTGACCAGGCACTGCATACAAAGCTCTCTGTTGACCCAGCAGATGAATATGCTAAATACTGTATGGAGATTCTAGGAATTCCTGCCACCCCAGGTATGTCAGTACGAAGCTTTTATACAGCATGCCCAAATGGCTCGATTTAACGTGCCTTTCTTTCTCAATAATGCTTGGCATAGAGAAACCAGAGTTGTTTATGGAATAATCTACTTTATGAAGCTGAAATAATTATTTTGAAACTTAGAATGATCTTAATGATCTCTGCTGAAGGAAGACTAAGGTAAGTGTAAAACTCAGCGTTTTGCAGGATATAATTTAGAGTGATATGACGTGAATTCCACTTTAGATGTTCTGTCACATCTGTGTTGGATGTACAACTAGCCTAAAATGGGAAATTGAGTTTCCTTTGTTTTCAACAGACTATGTTCAATAATTTGAGGCATACCCAGACCCTTTATGTTAAGAGTTTCAAAGTAGTTGATATAAATTCCTTATTAATTTATTGTTGAAGTACTGTATGCATCAAAGAAATAACTGTATTTGATTTTAATAACTTAATGTTAATCTGCTTTTCAAGGAACAAACATGCCAGCTACTTTTGGACATTTGGCAGGTGGTTATGATGGTCAATACTATGGATACCTGTGGAGTGAAGTATTTTCCATGGATATCTTTTACAGCTGCTTTAAGCAAGAAGGAATAATGAATCCAAAGGTAGATGATGAATACTTTTTGATAAACACTTCTGTTGCACTTTGTCTCCAAAACCAGATTTACTGCCATCATGATCCATAAGTATAACGTCTCAAGTACTACTTCTGTACTTGTCCAGTTTAGATCAACAACAAAAAAAGGTGTAAAAGTAACTTTAAGAAAATCATCATAACATTTCCAAGAGCACTTGGATTTTAATACAATTCTTACATCACCATATATTTAACACTGTTGTACTTTTAAGATATTGTGTTGCCTTGTCTAATGCCTTCCTCCGTAATTTTAGACTGAAAAAACATTCCTCCATTGCAAGAGCAGATGCATATTCATCTGCTGTGAAGCCTGTGTGATAGTGGTGCTCTGTTTCTTTTACATTTCCATTACATTCTGTATACCTCAACTGTGTGGTCCTTTTATGTAGTTACTCATTAGAAAACTGAATTTATGTTGAGCTTTCTCTGTCACAACACAGTATAATGTGAAAGTTATTTCGTCTTCAGTTTAAATCCCAGGTCCATTTTGAAGTCCAAATCATTGAAAGGTTCTAGATTTACTGGGTGTTTTTTCCGCAGAGTAATTCTCCAGCCTATTCTGCCTGCAGCAGAAAAAAAGGATAATTAGTGATGTGGTTAGTAGTCCTGCCAGTTCTGGCAATGTTTTTCAGAAATTATAGTATTAGACTTGAGTTGAGGTGCTGCAGATGAGATAGATGGGTTCTATCATGGGAAAGACCTGCTGGGTTTCCTGATCCTCTTAACTGTGTTCTTGATTTCAGCTGCCAGCACTAGTTCTTCCTTTCAGTAGAAGTATACAAGAGGAAATAAAGGAAAGAGTAGAAAATGTATAACTTTCCTTTTCGTCTCCTGGAACTTGCCTTTTTTCCTCCCTGTACTTATCACAGCAACCAGAACTTCTGGAACTGTCCATCCCTCTAGAAGATGGAGATAGTAAACAAGATTAGATTTTGATCTGAACAGAGAGAGGAGTTGAAAGAGTAGATAGAGTAAGACTGAAACTGAGGCAGTGGTTAGGCCAACAAAACCCAAAAGGGGTTTTATGAAGAAAAGCAGCCAAATTCACAGTTTGAGAGAAAAAGTGACATAGGGTTTGGAGGTTAAGATTGATCTTGAAGGGATAGGGATTCATGACAGGTACATATGAGAATAAGCATACCTGCTTATTCTTTGGGAATCTCATTACTCATAAATAAGAGCAGTAGAGAAGAAGTGTCAAGTTAAATGACCAAATAAAATTACTTTTAATGAAATGTTGTTCATATGGATATTAAAAATGGTATTTCAGGAGAGGTCAGACTTGCTGGCTTTTATAACTGCTAGCATTTGGGAAAGATGGTTAAGGGTGCTGGTGCCAAACTTGTGTAACTTTGTGTCAGATTTTTATTCTGACATGCCCACATCCCTCCAGTGCCATCACACTTTTGTTCCATCAGTTTTACTCTCTAGTGTCAAAAGTCTGTTTTGAGCAACTGTATAGTCGAAACACTAAGCTGTAATTTGGCAAAATGGCTCTGTTACCTTTACTTCTCCTGAGGGATGCCTTTTATTCTGATTTTTTGCGAGGATTTTTGTTTTCTTTGCCTGTGTATGGGAGGTTTTAAGAATAAATTAATTATGCTGAAAGTGAATATTTTTGTGAAACAGCTGAAAGAGAACTAGTGTCTCTTTTATTGTGAAGCCTGTTATCCAGGCTAAGAAGTGAGGCAGAAAAGTGATTATTTTTGTGTGTCACTCACTCTCTGGCATATGTGTACACAAACACTTGGTGTAAATGCTGATGTAACTTCAGGGATGGCTGTGGAGATTTTTTCCCTCCCTCTTCAATGCTAGCTTTTCAAATTAGTTCTCTGTTAACCCAAATAAGTGTGATAGCATCCTACAGGATGGGACAAACAATTTTTTATAAACAAATACTAGATACCAGTATGTTTTTTGTAGTTACTTGCACTTCATTATATCTAGATTTAGACTAGTCTTCAGAACAGCAGAAAGGGAAAATTGTCAAGGTATTATGACTAGGGCTTATTGAAATTTGGCCTACTTCTTCCTATTTGAAATAAATCTCTCCTCCTGTTTTGAGCAACAGTTATACAACCTAATTTCAGAGACTGAATCTATAAAAATTCTTCTGCAAACAATTAACTCTAACTTAATTGGTAGCGAAACTCCTCAATTCTTGCATATTATCTGAACTAACCTCTGGTGTTCCTAGAACTGAGCAGTATTCTGGCTCTGAAGGGACAACAGCAAAGACTCAAGTCTACTCAAATAATACTTGTGAACTACAAGGAACAATATATTCATTTGCTGCTGATGTTCAGGAAACTAACAAAAAATGAAGTGTGACCAACGCTTCAGTGATTTCTTTTTAAAACTTTTACTTTATTTTAGATTTTTCCAGCTGTAATTCAGACAATGCGAATGGTAGTTCAATTAAGTCATGGAAGTGCATCACTTAAAAACACCTTTGCTTGTTTTTACAGTACAGTCATGTCTTGGTTTGAAAGACAGGTGTCTACCAAGGAAGGCAGGAACCTCCCTTGAAATGGAGGAAATGACCCCCTTCCCTCCAAATTATTATAACTTTGAAACTAAGGGGCTTTCAGGTGAAGCTATGGGAAAAGGAGTAACAGTTCTTTACTAGTATGTATGTGTACGACAAGGCAAACAAACAACAACAACAAACAAAAACCCAGAAAACCCAATAAACAGTCTATTCCGCTCTTTGCGCATTTCCCCTTCGGCGCAGTTCCGGTCACAGCCGGCAGGGGCGCTGGCGGCTCCCGGTGGGCAGGGCGGGTGCGATGGTTCCCCCGCGGCTGCAGGGGGCGCTGTGGCGCGGGCTCGGGCAGCACGCGGCGATGGCAGCGACCGAGACGGGAAGTCAGGGGTGGCAGCTGGTCACGATTGCCGGGCTGCCGCACAGAGGTGACCCGTATGGGGACACCCTACACGTCAACAGCTCCCCTGCCCTCCTCCCCCCACTCCCGACAGCTAGGAAACAAAAAACTAAAAAGAATTAAGGAGACTTCCAGTGCAGGAAAACCACAGCAGATGGGGATCTCAGAGTCCAACACACGGGAGTGGCCATGGCAACACGATGCGGGCAGAGGGTCCAGCGGGAGCAGCTCCTGATGTTTTGGCACCACTTGCGCTGGTTCTGAGCTCCGAACAGTTAGGCGGCAGGGAAAACGGCAAACAGCTCCTTCCTCCCCCGAACCTGGAAATCAGACTGACCAAAAACCCACCCCAAACCTCCGGGGTAGCCCACTCACTTTTTCTCTCACATTGTCAGTTGCAGCCCACCCCCAGCCAAGGCCATTTCAATGGAATGTTGTGACACCCAGCTGCATCTTTTTTTTTTTTTCTCAAGTATTGGTAGTTATTGTTTCCTGGCAACATATGGGACAAAATTCCATGAGGGAAAGAAACAAAAGGAAAAATCCTAACCCCTAACAAGTCCTGAGGAAGCAATTTGGTCTTCTTGAGTTGTGGGGGAAGTATATATATGTATATACACTGACTAAAAGGAAGAACATAGTCTTCTTCAGTATCAGAAGCATTTCGGACATCTGCATGCAAAACAACATTTTCTCATTTGTAGTCATGTCTTAGAAGCACAGAATTCTCTAGATACATATGTTCCTTAAAATACAACTTCTTGTTAAGCAACTCCTCATTACTTGTTTTCTCAGAAACTTCATACATTTTTTTAAGCGAATCTGTTCTTTCTGAAGCAGTAATGTTGCTTCCTGAAATTAAAACCTGAGTTAAGTCTCATTTTCTCTAAGATACTTTAGCTGATGAGTTAGATGTGTTTGTGTGTATGATATGTACAACTCTGTATATTATATGGATGTATGTGCCATGCCTTTCCACAATGCTATACCTCTCTTATCTCTGAAGTATCATCTTTGTTATCCAGACAGAGATTAAAGAAAGAGAAATCATCAGTTAGAGAAAGGATGTTGTGTTCCCTCTTCCTGCCTGTCAGTCACAGGGGTAATCCTTCACTGAAGATTTTGAGGAGGTTGGGTGTTATGCTTTACAGAATGTCTTCAGACAATTTGTGATTGTAGCTTCAAAACCACTGTAAAACTGTAAGAAAAATAATTTCTTTAGAACTGGATAATTTATTTAGAACTGGTCAAATTTCTGCTCTCTTGAGTTCCTCCAGCAGATCTAAATTATATTTGTGATATATCCTGGTATACCCTAATTTGGTATTAGGAAAATCTGGAAAAAGGAAGTTGTTTTTATCACGATTAGATTTTTAAATATGCAACAAATACAGAAGAAGAGGCAGTTGGCAAGATAAGAAGTACTAACATTCTGCTTTACCTTCTATCAGGCTGGGATGAAGTACAGAAACCTCATTTTGAAGCCTGGAGGATCTTTAGATGGAATGGATATGCTACAAAATTTCTTGGAGCGTAAACCAAGCCAGAGAGCTTTCTTATTGAGTAAGGGATTACGTGTTCAGTAAAGTTATGATTCCTTTGTAATGGCATAGAAGTATGGAATGAGCTGGAATGTCAGTGTATTTCACATTTTAACTATGTATCACTGAGGGAAACTGGGTCATTTTTTGATGATTTTTTAAAATTGTATCAATAAAAATGTGACTTTAAAAAAAAATTCATAAGACTACAAAATTCAACACATCAGGGAAAAAAATTCCAATACGTGCAGAAGCTGAGGAATTTGGATGATAATTTTTTTCTAATTGTTATGAAATAATACTAACTAATACTAATCAGTATGAGTAGTTAATGTTATGTTTCTCTTTTAAGAGATGCACTTAAATTATGTCTTGTGAATTAATTTGAAAACTGATGGGGATAAAAAGAATACAACCAGCAATAAAGGAAACAGATTCATTCGTATTCTCTATTCTCTATTGTATTGATGGCTCACCAGTGTCTCTGATGGAGAGGAAGTGTGTTTGATTTCGTCGTTGTTTGAATTCAGTCCAGCTACCTGACAAGTTTCAGGACTGAGAACCTGCCCCAGATGCCTTTACAGCAGAGATGTTTGTGTGATACTTCTAGACCTGATTCTGATGCATGTTAAATTTTATGTACCATTTATATACTTACAAGAAAAAACAATCAGCCAAAATTGGTGACTTTTTCAGTTATTCCACCACTCTTTCTGTTGATGACCACAAATCAAGTCTTTGTTTTCCAAATTATATCAACACTGGCATTGCAATATTGTACTTGAGCAATTATAATGGCTTCAGTTGGTTTGTTAAGTATTTTGACATACAAATAAGGAAGGAAGGAAATAAGATATCCTTGGTGGGTATGATAAAAGCCAATTAAAAGTTTTCCTGTTCCTTTCCGGTGTGGCTTGTGGAGATGCTACAAAAAAGTGCAGTAGCTTTAATAAATTCAGCTGTGGGAGTGTGAAAGTAATTGAGGAATTATCCTGCAGTTTTTCTGCAAGATCAGGAAAAATTAGTCTTACAAGCCAACTCTGCATCATCCAAATAAAGCTGCTAATCCGAGTGCACTTTTCTTGTCTTAGGTACCATATCTTGCTGTGGTTTTACTATTACAGCAGGTATATGAGCAGCTTTTTAATTTTGTTTACTAGCCAATACGTTTTACACATTTGAACCACAGTTGTAAACATGGTAGGGGTATATAGTGTTTTGTTCAACAGTGAGATAAGAAAATGTGCCTGGTCAACTCAAAAGACTTTTTTTTCCCCAAAAGAAAACTGATATCATTCACTTTGGATCAAAGCTGTCATTTTGTTTTAAGGCAAAAAACCTGAACATTGGGAGTGTTCTCACAATTTGCAAGTGTTTCTTAAAGTAAGAAACTTTTTTTTTTGGCCACTTTTTTTTTTTTCTTTTAAAGCATTGAAACTGGGGAGTTTAAAATGGGTTTAATTAGTTTCCGAAATGGAGAACCTGAACAGACTTATCTTCAAACTGCACCAGTTAGATGTGAGGAATCATAACTATTTGTAGCCAAAGCAGATTAACTCTTTAGTCTTACCAGACCACACAATTAAGTCAAATCTAACTCTTATAGTCACTTACAATTTTAGGCCACAGTTCTGCTGGGTCATGAAAAGTCAATACATGGAAATCACATGAATGAGAACATCTTGAACAGTATTCATCATGGCCAGAATGGAAAGCTGAGAAAACTGATGGATACAAGATTATCCCAAAGCCTTTGAATTTTGCCTGGATTGATTTCCCTTACATTCTTTTGCTTGCAGTTTTTTGCCGTCTTTTTATGCATGTTTAAAATTCTTGTGATTCTGTCTTATCAACATGGTTTTTTCTTTCACATTGTAATGATAGCTCCGAAGAATGAAAACATTGTAAAAAATATACTAAGTGATACTTTCCCCAAATGAATCTGCAAATCTAAGCAATGGAACCTTTATTAAGAAGCAAAATGCAGTGTTTATTTTACAGTTGGTAGTCAGATTTCCACATGAGGGAGACCTTTCTCTGCATATATCAGCAGTCTTGGATCAAAGTAGATAATTGTAAGTACAGTAATTATAGACAAAAATATGTGGTGATAAAAAGTCATGTGGTGATTTAAAAGTTAGATTTAGAACAGTACTGATGGTAATTATGACAATTTAGTTGACTTTTTAATTTTCTTACTCTTTAGTGTGTGTGTTTGTGTGTTGTACAATGTTGAGTAGCCAAGATACTGAAGTGTGGGAGAATGTCTGCTATTACTTATGTGTGAAAATGCCTGCATGATTGTACAGTTATGTTAGCAGCAAATGGATATCCATGTGTGTAGGGAGGAAAAAAACTAAACCATACTGTAACCACAAATGAAAGTGTTATGTTCTATATCTGTTACAAAAGAATAGGATTTACTGTAATTTGTTTTTGTCAAAGCCAGTTTCTTCATCAGGCAATAATTAAGTCAGATCAGCCTATGGCTAACACTGCACTCAACACAGAAGACTAATGGGAATGTTCTGAAGTGCTTATGAAAATCTTAATGTGGTAACACATCAAACTTGTCTGCTAAGTTTTATATTGGCTTCTTGGAGCCTTCTGAATTAAATTGGGGTTGGATTAAATGACTTTTTTTCTTCCAACTAAAACTTATTCTATGATTCTATGAAATTGATGTTCATGTTTTTTATTGTAAATATCTGATCTTGGAATGGAAAAGGAACCTGCATAAAGACATCTTTTCTCTTTCTGCCCCTTTCTATAGTAGCTGTAAAACTTTGTATAGGAAAAACCTTTTCTGACACTATTCTAAGGCTGTGACATGGAGTCCGCCAATGAAACAGGGAACACTTCTTCTGCTTTGCAAACATGAGTTGATGACCTTGACACTGCCAGAAACAATCACATTTATGAAATCATGCCAAAACATATGTATCTGACAAAGCCCGGCCTATTCTAGAGTTCTATTCTAGATCCAGGCTTCTACTGAATTAAATTTCAAAACTATGAAAGCCTGAGTTTATTCTAACCCAACTTTAAGTATTCACTGTAATAAATGAAGAAGTAATTTGTAGATTTTATCTGTAACAAACAGATACCTTTTAAAGTTATTATTGTGTCTTCTTAGAATTTCACTGTGTTTAGTATTATTATTTTCTTGTATTAGAAATTCAAATTAGACTTTGGCACAACAAAAGCTTCACAGGAAAGGGAAAGCGTAAAATCAGAGACTCAGGAGAGAGTGCCTACTGTCCACTGAGCAAGTGGATAACAGGCAAATGCTTTCTCTTTCTGTTGCTTCACTGTAAAGGATAGAATGGTTTGAGCATGTGGCTGGGTCACAAGACGGCTAGGTGATGGCCTCAGCAGCCACTGCTGCCTAGTTGTCTGACATAGGTCCAGCATGTAGGCTCTTTCTGGATTGCCTGCAAGTCATGTGGCAATTTTTACATAAATGGCAAAAACAGTCTGAATAAGAGGTTTAAGCTTTGCTCTGTGAGATGTGGTGGCTGTTGGTTGTTACGCTTCTCTCTGAAAAAATGAAACGATATCCAATTACCTTTGGAGGTAGTACGAGGTAGTAGAGTTAAGTGAAGATTCTTGGAGGGGTTTTCCTGAAGCCTAAGAGCTGTTTGCATGATAAGTGGTTATTGATAGGGGTTAGAGAGACTAGACATCAGCTGGTTATGTGGTACCCAAGTTAGAGGAAAAAAAAAGAAGGCCGTTAGGTGGAAGGATGAAGTTGAAGAAGGGTGTTTTGACAAGAGTTGTAGAAGGGTTGAAGTGGATGTCACAGGCAGGTAACAGGAAGATGACTAACTTGATGTATAGTGATTTGTGAAAGGCTATTTAAATGCTTTTCTTCATTTTATGAATTATAAACAAGACATGCTTTTCTATGAATAAATTTCTGTTCTTACTTGCAGGCCAAAGAACATGAGACTGGCTTGTTCTTGAGAACTTGACTTCTTCCTGACATCTGGAGATTAATTTTTTGTTTCGCCACTATTTTCTTCATTAATATGTTTTAAATAATATACTCTCATGTTAGAAGGAAAGAAGTTTTTGGGGAAGTTCAGTTTTTGGGGCATGTGCTGGAAATCCTGTATAGCTAATCATCACTGGCCTGTGTAAAAAGTGTAGATGATACTAAAGATGTGGTCCCAAACAGCAGTCAATCTATTTTAGACCTCAGTAGGATAGATAAAGACAAATTAAGTAAATTAATTGGAAGTAAGTGGTTGCCTGGAAACCAAGAATCGTGACCTAATTTTGTTCAGTATTGATTAACAGAGAATAGACTCAACCACTACTTGCTTGCTTTGTACTCCTGATGAATTGAAAAGGTTAAAAATATCAGTATTAAGAGAATCAAGGAGTAAAATTATTGGGAAAAGAAATTGTGAATGAAAAGTTGTATGTCTTTGAGATTCAATTGGCCAAAAGCCCACAATTTCACAGCTCAAAAATCTTTGTGAAAAATTCTGACTAAGAACCAATCTGCTCACCAGTAAAAACAGCAATTAAAAATAAACAAAACAGAAGTGTGTGGTCAGAAGTAGGAAATAGTTATAAAATGAGGAATTGTAAAGTGTTAAAAATTATAAAGAAGATTATAAAGAAAATTATAAGACTGTCAAGGCAAATAAAAATGGATGAAAGCATTATAGGAAATAATATGTATAACTTACTGTGTTAAGAACAAATAAATACCACTTGTGTTACAGACCCTTCAGTGGGTGGAAATGCTAATATGGCAAATGATAACCAAGAAAAATTTTAATTCAGTTCCTCTTCTGCGTTTACAAAGCAGCAATGTGATGTAATCATGTCATGTGAGAGCAATGGGGTACTTTCCAGTCTATTAAGTGAGGAGCATATTAAGCAATACCTACTAAGAATAATTATTGTGGCATGAGTAGGGTTGGATAACTTGTACAAACAAACAAGAATTAGTGATGAGGGAGTTTTTCCCAATGCTGTTAATTTTGAGATAACTTGGCATATGCCATTGTACTAAAACACTGCTAATGAGTTCTAGTCTTCAAAAACCAAATAGGTGACTATTGGTCCCATAGCTTGAAATTCAACTTCAGCGAAACAGCAGGAAGGCATAAATATGGTTCTGTTGCTGAGGAACTTCCAGTGAGTATAATCTATAGAGTGCAAATGATTTTATGAAAAACAAGTTTTTTCAGACAAGCCTGCTATAATAATTTATGGCCATTACAAGCCTGTTGAGGGTGATTGTAGAGTTTTATGTAAGGAGTATTTGATTTAGTGCATATTTTCATTTAAAATAACATGATACGGTATCAATAGAGAATATATAAAATGGATTAAGAACAGCTAACTGTTGAGAGTACTTATAGGCATAGAATTATCACTGAACAGGGTACACTGGTCTAAGTGCTTCAGGCATTACACAAGACTATAAAAATATAAAATAATAATATAAAATCACTGGTGATAGAATTTGTAGGGAATTGACCAAAAAAAAGCAGTCACAATGAATTCTTTAGATTGTTTGAAAGCTTTTGGCATTCTGATGTACCATGGGCAAAGGAACGTGTAGCATGCCTGTAGCAACTGAAATGTAGGTTAAAACTAAAGCTTGGAGGACTGTATTCTGTAAATTCCTCACTTCTGAAAGTATCTAGAGGCTAGTTACAGTAGCCAGTTCAATCAGAATTGTTAGGAGACTCTAGCAAGAAATGGTTAGGCAAACTCATAATGGATGAGCACAGAAATATTGCTTAAGAGCAAGTTACTTCTGTATACCATAGCAATAAAATGGGCACAGAATTTTGGTGTCCTGATTTTTAACTGGGGCTAGTAAGTCTTGTTATTCCAAATAAACACAGGTGGTTCTATATGTAGAATAAAGTTAAGCTGTGGAACTCCTTGCCGAGGATATTGTAGAGGTGGTAGTTTTATATAAGTTCAAGATAAAACTCAACACAATCCAGTCTTAGAAGAGAAGACAGTGGAGGGTATTTAAAAACATAAAACCCTTTTCATCCTTAGGAAAGACCCTGCAAAGTAGAGGGTGGAAATAAGAAGAATATCCAAGATATTAATGTGTATTGCAGCCCTATTCACATTTCTTAGCCACTGCTAGAGATAGGATACTATATCAAATCAACCTGCTGCTTGATCTAGTATGAAAACTGGAGAGAGAGCAGAAGATGACTTTTAGTCTCTAGGTATTGCCATCACATATTAAAGACTCCATAGTAGGAGAACATCAGCCAGAAGCTGAGGCCAGTCACTTCAAAGAGAAAATAGCCGCAGTTTTAACAGTGAAGACGAATCCCAACTTTGTGAGTAGTTTGTCCCAATAGTTAGTCCATTCTTAATGTCTTCAAAATCAACACAAGTGAAACCTCTTCTAAGAGATACATGTTCACCAAACACAATGTTTTAGATTTCATTCACTGTAACTGGGTGAAACAGAATGGCTGGTAGTATACAAATCAGATTGATTTCATTTTTCCTTTTAAAACTCTACAATTCTGTAAACCATATCTTAGCAAAAACATTTGTTGCATGTTTATGTGGGGAAGAGGTGTAAAACTACCAAATGTAATTCAATGCCAAAGACTTCTTGCCTTCTAAACCACTAATGGAAAATAAAAACAAATGGAAAAAGTACTTTTAAATTAAGCAAGCATTCTAACCTGAAAGAGTTTTCTTTAACTGCATAATTTTGGGATATACAAGCTTTTACAAGAAAAATGAGCAGACAGATGATTTTCTACATGACAGAAGATAAGCTCATCCTTTGATTTCTTGTTGAAGAAGGCAGTATTTGTCTCTGTAGAAGGTAGAAATTGAGTAGTACTCCGAAGTTATTGTTACAAATAGGATTTTTGAGTAGCCAAAGTTAGTTTTTCTTCATTGTATTGTCCCCTTTGCATTTCCAGTTTTCAGTTAGGTTGACTTCTTAAGATGACTTCTTTTTTGAAGAGCTGATATCTTCTGATTGGTCTCACTCTCAGGCCCTAAACTTATCCTCATCCTCTCCCTCACCTCTCCACTGAAGTGTTGCTGTCCTCAGGAATTCAGTCAACACATTATCTGAGATGTATGCTTTAAACTTGGGAGAAGCACTTAGCAAAGACCTGAGCAATTTGTATTTCTCCTTTTATTAAATTCTTTATTTGTTAAAACCAGCTGTGGTTCAACATCCAAGGTAAGTTACTACCAAAATCTGGCAAAAGATGAGGAATCTAGTCAGAATTTTACAGCCACATAGTGTATAACATGTTACAAATATTGTTAGTCACAGAAGGTTTTTACAACTAATTGATTCCATAAACATGAAAGAGTTTTGGCCTAAAGCATTAAGGAGAAATGTCTCAAAGCACACATTGTGTTTTAAGAGGATGCACCAAGAAGAATACATTTTATTCACCTTGGTAAATCCTTAAAAGTATGAGTTTGTATTTTAAGCTTAGTCAAGAAGTAAGACTTTCATCCTATTGAAAATTCAGAATTAAGACCCATAGAGATAAGAGGGCTTAAATCAACTATCTGTAAAATATTAGTTAATATAGTGCAATTAAACTTAATAGCATTAATACTATTTTTCTCTTACGTTTAAATTTTATTTTGATATGAAAACCTCGCATTCTCTACAGATAAGAAAAATCATCATAAGTTGAGAGGTGTTATAGATAAGCTGTCTGTATGCATGTTCACATTATGAATGTGTTTTTGCCGAAGTGTGTTTATGCCTTACCTATTTCTACAGGAACAGGGTTGTTCTCTTTCCTGTAAAGCATGGTAAACCCTGGATAAGCCCAGCCACAGGCCCCTTCATCATTTCTAATGGAACTTAGTGCACAAGGGAAAGATTGAACAAGTGTGAAATCTGCATAAAGACAAAATCCACTTCTGAAGGTCATCTCACTTACTGGCAAATCAGCTTCTTTTTTCCTTCATTTTCTTTTCTTTATGCACGTTGCTCTGCTGGAGACATGCAGCAGTACTCCTTAACCTGAAGAAGGAACTTCTGGTCTAGGATGGCTTTTTAGAACTTAACCATTTTAGTCCTTGGCAAAAGTGTGGATTAAGTCTGATGTGGCTGCCTTTCCTTTCTCTCTCATTCCTTAGGAATGACATTGGGTTTGCTTGACTTCTTATGGAAATTGCTTAAATCCCAAGTTAGTTTCATTTTAGCCCTTCTCTCATGCAATCAGGTATCAAGTGTCATCAGTTCTCAGTAGAGCTGTACCTAGAAACGTGTATGCCTTGAAGACAAGAGAAGTTAGATAGAAATAGGTAGACTCGGTTTAGTCTGAATAGAAAGATAACATGATATCTGGGTTGGAATGCAGTTAATCAGGTTTTTTAGGAGAAAATGTAATGTGAGGGATGTGATACTCAGGTAACATAAATTTAGCGTACAAGGGTAAGGTTGGTGTGGTTAAAAAATTTTATATTAGAAAAATGGTTGTTGCCCCAAAGATGTGTGAAAATGAAATTCAGGACCCCTTATGAGAGGTATGATCTGTAAAGAAAAAAGAAACAAACAACCAAACCCCACCTTCAGTTTTTAGAAGACTAATGTTGATCACTGAGAAAACACAGATAACTGGCTAATGAATTCCAAGACTCATCTAGAATCACAGGAAAAGAGGTTTTCATTACAGGGAGAAAATTTATCTGCATACCAGAGAAAAATCTAGTTAGTTCAATAACTGTCTGTCATGGACTTTCTCCTGGCTAGGAGGAGATATACCACGAAATCATTCATAGATTTCAAGCTGAAAAGTCAGTCTCAAGTGGAAGAACCTACCTGAGTTCTTCAAAATCATGTCTAAAGCTTGAGCATTGTAAATTCTCAAATTCTAACAATCGCCCACGACTGGAATGGCTACTGTTACAGTTACTAATCGTATATTATCTGCTTAATGGTTAAATACTCACTGAGAACTACAAGAACATTGTCAGGGTGTGCAGAGGTTTGGTTTAAATGGCAAAAGCTCAGCTTTAATTGAAATTGGCCAGAGATGTCAAAAACCACAAGCAAGCCTTCTTCAGGTACATAAACAGCCAGCAGAAACAGAAACAAATACTGGCCTGCTATTAAAGAGGAGAGGTGAATCACTCACCAAGAGCTCTGGAAAGGTAGGGGTTCTCAACAGTTTCTTCACCTCTGTGCATACCAGCACTGCTGCGCCTCAGATGTCAGGAACAAAAGTCCAGGCTGATGCAAACATAGACCTGCTGTCAGTGCAGGCAG